>CM066591.1:8485591-8768416 GCA_033816785.1 Picus viridis | reverse complement strand
TCTGCTGTAATCGTCTTGTCACGTCGTACTTTCTTTCAGCTTCAGACACTTGTCACCTGCAGGTGATCATCTCCCAGTGTCTCTCATTGCAGAGAAATAGTGCCAGATACGCACACGCATATTTGAGGAAAGGTTTTAGTAATGCAAAAGTTTGTATCGTGTTTATCATTACTGTGCCACAAGAATAACGATTCACCAGCATTTTTTCCCCTCTTTTTCAGCATTTGATACTGCTTTTCCTCGGTGAGAATGGCAAGGATTCGGATTCCTAACACAGTCATTATACTTTTAGTTGCAGTTCAGACTGGATTCTTATTCTTCATGTATGCCGGTACAGTAACTTAGTGCCTCACTCTGAGCAGAAACCACCTCAAGTCCACATCCTCATTCTCTCCTCCTGGCGCTCAGGATCTTCTTTTGTTGGTCAACTTTTCAGCCAGCACCCCAGCGTCTTCTACCTGATGGAACCTGCGTGGCACGTGTGGGTTACGATGTACATGAACAGTGCCAAAGTCTTACACATGGCAGTGCGGGACCTAGTCAGGTCGGTCTTTCTGTGTGACATGTCTGTGTTTGATGCTTACATACCTTGGAAAAGGAACTTATCTGACCTCTTCCAGTGGGCAGTGAGCAGGGCTCTGTGTTCAGCTCCTGCTTGTGACTCCTTTCAACGTACTGACATATCCAGTGAAACAGCATGCAAGACTCTTTGTGGACGGTACCCATTCAGCAAAGTGGAGGAAGCCTGTAAAACTTACAGCCACGTGGTCATCAAGGAGGTCCGATTCTTTGACTTGAAGGTCCTCTACCCGCTTCTCACTGATCCATCCCTGAATCTCAAAATCATTCACTTGGTCCGTGACCCCAGGGCCGTTGTCAAGTCACGGGAACAATCAGTCAAAGCGTTAGCCCGTGACAATGGAATTGTTTTGAGTACCAATGGCACTAGGGTGGAAGACAGCAAATACAAAGTGATGCAAGAGATTTGTAGAAGCCACGTTCAGATTTATGAAACGGCTACGCTAAAACCACCCCACTTCCTTAAAGATCGCTATTTAATGATCCGTTTTGAGGATCTGGTCAGAGATCCACTGGCAGAAATCTCGGAAATGTATCAATTTGCAGATCTTAGTTTGACCCCCACGCTCAAAAGCTGGATCTACAACATCACACACGGACAGGGACCGGGACAAAAAAAGAAGCCTTCAAAATTACATCTCGAGATGCAGTTAGTGTTTCACAGGCCTGGAGAAAAGTTCTGTCCTTCGAGAAAATTAAGAAAATTCAGGAAGTTTGCAAAGGTGCTATAAACATGCTTGGCTATCAGCTGCTGGATTCAGAAAAAGAACAAAAAGATATGTCATTGGATTTAGTGTTGCCTAGACGGCAGTTCAGTTGGTCGTCGCTTAACCCAAAGGAATGAGACGTTATTTTAAAGAGAGCTGGTGGAGAGAGGGGTAGCTGGTTGAGTATTTGTCTACTCTGCAGAAGCAATTTGAAAATCCTTGCCTGACGAGTTTGTCTTCCTGACTGATGAATGGAAGGAGAGGGAAAAAACCCTCTCTGAGTTTCTTACACTGCAGAAACAAAAAAGCAATACGAGAAATGCCATGAGATACTTGTCAGATAGCAAATTTACAGCTGAGCTGTGCTGTTCTCAGTGTTGTTGGAAAATATAATGTAAGTACTTTCTATTAAAAGATGAATTGTCCAAAATGTCTTCATTTGATAGCAGTTCACTCCTGGGTTTATGCTTTAAATATTTAAGAATCTCAGTTCTTAAGTTTCGTGTAAATGGAACAAAGTAGAACTAAATTATTTTGCCTTCTTCCAGAATTTCTCCACTTCCTTCTTTTGCTTTAGCATTGTTGTGCAGTTGTGTTACTTTTTTTCAGACTTCTTGATCTTTTAAATGTTAACATAAAAGTTCTGCAAAGTTCTGCAAAAGCAGGGGCAACTGCAGCGGTTCTGTTTTAAAAGGCATAGGCAGGAACTTGTTTTGATTTCTTGGTGGTTTCTCTGGAGTGGCAAAGTTTGCTATACTTGAATGTGATGTTCCCATGGAGTGCAAAAAGCAAAAGATGAAGAAACTCTGAATGAAATCACAATGGAAACAGCTTGTTAGTGCCCCCCCAGCATGTGTTCTAGCACAGTGACACAGCATAGGTACGCTCTTGCTCCCGCAGCACGATTCTTACTATTATCCTCTCTTCAGCACTACAAGTTGTGGCCAGTGAAGATGACTGAGAAATTTAAAGTGCCTTGGAAATCTGTGTATTGATTCTACTGCTCTCTGGAAGTGATCAATATTCAACTTCTATAGGACTGGATTCTTCTGGATTGTCTGGATAACACAAATGTTTCTTGGCACTGTACATGAATTGATGCTCACAGTGTGGCAGGTGGGTTCAGTGGAAGTACAGCTTAGTACAATCCTTTGTGTTGCTTCTTGCATGTGGTCACCTTCGAGCGGTGGCTTAAACCCAAGCACCTATAAAGTGTTTGTGACACGTCTTACTGTTCTGCTGCACTCACAAAGAAGAGAAAGTGTTTCTTCCATAAAATGGAGGGTTTGGAAATTTTCTTGTGCCCTTTTTTTTTAAAGTTTGTTTTTAGAATCGAGGGTTTCTGCCTTGGGCATTATGGTTTACTCATTAATCTTGCTGGCTTTGGTATTTATCAGTTAGGATTTACAGTCTATACATTTACTGCTCAAGAAATAGTGTTAAACTCTGAACTCCTGCAACCGTCTGGGCTCTAACATTTGCAGTTTTCCAGCTAGACATCAGGGTTTACAGTTTATTGTTAAACAATAAAGTAAATCAGGTCTAAATCCTGAGATGATAAACTTTGGACTGTTGATCTCACAGAGAAAGGCATTTACACTCCACAAGGTATCGATCAAAATTCCATTTAGAGAACTTAATGCCAGAAGGAAAAACAGGTTGGTATGGGTAGTACTGTCTCCTTCAGATGCTGAGAAATCTGATTTGCACAGAACCAGAGTGATCTTCAATCAAGGCTTGTCATATCTTGCAGAACCCCTCTGTAGGGAGGTTCTACCAATGTATTGGTCTTTAGAGATCTTAGAGGAGTTTCTTAAAATAATTCTCTTCTTCATTTCTGTCATCAAACAAAAAGATGCTCACATGGGAACTTGCTACTTTACTTTATGATAATGACATGCAGATGCTGTATTATCCATGCCAAGTGGGAGCTGCTGACAGGCTCCTTTAATTCAGTTTGACAGCTAAGTTTATTTGGCTAGCAAGGGATATGTGTAGCACCACACAGGCTGGAAGTGAAGTTGGATGTGCACGCCTGCACCTTCTCAGGTTATGTGCATCACTAGCAACTTGATTGTACAAGTCTTTTGTTTAAGGATTGCTACAGTAATGTTCCAACAACGTGGCCTTCAGCTCTGCCCTCTGATCTAAGGTCTCATATTGGTAAGGTGTGGCCATGATGCACTGAGTCAGACTGCTGAAGTGGCAGGTGCTCTGAGAGCTGTGCAGGTTTATTGCTGAGTCCTTACTAAGGGGTAAGGCAGAGGAACATGGGGGTGAAGTCAGGGTGTTTCTTTCAATCCTGTTGCTGAATGAAAAAGAGGAGAAGAGGCTCGTGGCTGCTCAGTGACCTGACAGATCGAGGGCTGAAGCAGAAGCTGACCTTTCCCCACCAGAGTAATGTATGCTGTTCCAGTAATGACCCTTACGGTGGTCTCCCAGGGGTTAGGTGAGCACAGGCAGCCTGCGTGGCAGGCTTGTTCCCAGGTGTTAGGTGCATTAATGAATAACTGCTTTATTTTTCACACTTGTGGCTGGTTAAAGGACCTGCAGTGCTTGAGGACAGGCACCCAAGGAAGGAAGGCTACTTATTGCTTTGGACAGAGAGTGAGATGGTCTGAAGGTCTCTTAAGACTGCTTTTGGGTCAGTGAGGGGGTCCCAGAGACCACCAGTGCTGCTTACTGGGCTGCTGGGGATTTATGCATGCTCAGACCTGTTAGTGGCATTTGTAATTGTGCCCAGACCTGGCCTCCCGACTCCAGGAGTTCTCCAGGCTTTGCCTGTGGCCGCCTGAAAGGTACCCAGTGTGTCTGTGGCAGAGGGCGGGGGCTTTGTGGATGGTGCCTGGGAGACAGGGATTCTGCGGGTCACTGGGCCGCCTGCTTTGGGCTGACAGCGCCTCCCGGAGCCCTCATGTTGCCAGCCGGTGTCTAGGCAGAGCCAAGTCGCGCATTCGCGGTCGCGCAGCGCGTTGCAGTGCTCTTTGCTGCCGCCACGCGTCCAGAACTCGGTAATGCAGGCAGCTCGGGGTCTGCCATGCGCCGTGCTGTACCCGTGCTGCACGCTGCTGTCCAGCGGTAACGGCAGTGCGAGGATGATGCCTCTCGGTAAGAAAACACTGCGGCCGTACCAAATGCGTGGCGCTGCCGGGCGTCAGGTGCGAAAACCTCGGAATTGCAGCTCCAAGGCCACCGCTGAGTTACCGAGGCCTTTCAGCAGAGGTGGGGATCTGTCCTGCTAGCTGCTGCAGGTTCCGAGTCCGCTAGAGCCGAGCCAGGTCCGGGCTGGTCCAGGGTGTTACCCGGGAGCTGACGGAAGGGGAGAGGAGAAGGAGGCAAGCAATCCCTCAGGGTGCTGCTGCCGAACCCCTCCCAACCTCGCCGGAGGTCCCCTTGAGCTCCACTCGCCCTGTGCAGCTTCCTCACGATCCAGTAGCTCCTCTGAAGCCTGTCCCGTAGTCCCTGGGCACTCCCAAGCCCTGTCCTGATGTGGCAAGCTAGCCCTCGATGTGTCTCCTGCAGAAGGAGCTGGCTCCAGTTAGGGCAAGCTAAAGTAACAACGATGCTGTTTCTTCTTTCCGTCTTCCAAAAGCTATGCTGAGGATTACGTTGTCCGTTCTTCTTATGGGGATGCTGCTGACTGCACCCGTGGGTCATCTTTGCCTGGCCTCACTCTCCCTGCATAAGGAAAAAAATGGAAAAGAATGAAGAAAAATAAGCAAAGTGATTAATCAGCTCAAGGACCATCTGTGTGCATCGTGTGGGCACTAATGCCAGATAAGGAAATGTTTGTTTGAGGAACATCCTTAATTTTTTCCAGAAAGCTGGCAGAGTTGGATTAACATTTCAGTGTCCTGAGGTGACTCAATACCGTAGGAGGATAATGTGGGGAAGGGGATGCCACTCCCCAGATGACCACCACAGACCATGTGCAAGCAAATAAGTATTTTGCCTATGCAACAAAATGAAAATATGCCTGCATTAAAATATATTTGCATGACCTTATGAATGTGTAATAAGTAGAAGGAATAATGGTGTTAGATTAGCGTTACTATGTAATACTCATGTGTAAATGACCATTGGGAATCCTCAATGATCTGCAGGCTTTGTGGAAATATCTCCTAGTATCTGTCACTGAATCAGCTGAGTGTCCTCGTTAAACAGATCTTTGGTTCCAGAGTCGTCTATTTCAGGTAATAGTGATGTCATTTAGGGGGGTTGATGATGCAGCAGAGGAGCAGGTGAGTAGGGGATGGGAGCATTCCCCCCAAAAAGGTACTTCCAGACCTAAATGACTGAAAATTTTCGGGAGGGAATGGAAAAAAAACCAACAAACTGTAAGTATGGGTGTGAGATGTTGAAATAGAGAAAAAAAAAATCTCTAATTTGTATATAGATTTTGAAAAATCATATTCATGTATATATTAAAAGGGATTTAAAAATAAAATCCCCTGTATCTACTGTATTGTGCAAAGGATCGTAGAACGTAAGAAACTGCTGCCATGGAGTTAGCGCACGGACGTTGGAGCCAACTTGTTGCTATGGGGTTGGCACAAGCGGAGCAGACCCGCGCGTTGCCTTGGGTCAGCGCTTGCGCAGTGGGGCCAAACGTCACTATGGCAGCGGAGCCACGCGTTGCTATGGAGTCGGCATCAACGCCGTTGTGCCCTGTACTGTCGCGCTCGCTGCTGCCACCAGGTGTGTATGATTAGGTAATGCAGCTGCTGAGCCCCGCTAGACGCTCGTAAAGGCAGTCGGTGCTAGGTTGCCCTTCCGTCACCGCGCTCTTCGGTGCCTCCAGGTAAGGAAGCGCTGCGGCCGTCCTGTATGCGCGGTACTTTGTATTCTTTCATGACGCATTTTTTGGCTCTAAAAGGTGCTCAGAAGCAGTTTGGTTGAAAGTAATAACGCGCTATGTGTATGTTAGTAATTAAGCAGAGTGACAAGAAAAGTTATCAGTACTCTTTGAGATACGTAGAAATCTCAAGGATATTATTTTTTATAAGCTCTTTGGGACTTAAACATTAGAGGACTCAAGAAACGTTTTTGTTTGCGTGTTTGTTTTTTCCCTCCCACAAGGTTTTATCACTACAAAGGCTTATCTTTTCAGTAATGCTTACATTCACCTCATAATCATCCTTAAAATGACACTGTTAAAGTGGTAACAGAAGAATGGCAATGCATGAACAAAATATCTCCTTCCTCAAGCAATTGTAAGTGAAATAAATACTTAGAGTTATGACACTGCAAACTCTGTTTAGATTGAAAGCTATACTGGAATTCCTTGCTCATTGCAATTCTTGATTAGTCACCTCTGATCTGTGGTAAAATTTTATTAAAAATTAAACCTGTAAACATTCCTACTATAATTTTAAAAAAATAGCAAACATTGCAATGCCTTCAAAATAAGCACTGCAAGATTTTCCCACTTTACAGAAACTGAAATAAGACACGTTAGAAAATACAGTGGAATTGTATACATATTGCCTACTTTAGAATTGCCATCAGTCAATGACAGAAGTGTCAATAGTTAGTTTAACCTGCCTGAAGACATTAATGTGATTTTTTCCTGCCTTATGAGTGTCTACAATATATGATTTTAACTTGTTTGCTTGCTTGTTTGTTTTGGTTTAGTTGGTTGGTTTTTACTTTATCAAGAATCAGAGCATGAATGCCTTAGTTTTTTGGCTGAAATCTTATACCTCGGATTGCTCATGCTCTTTCTGGGTGATGTGTTTGTGCACATATAAAGCAGCTGCGTTTAATGAGCTAGAGCACAGCAAAACCAGTAAAACATGAACTCTGCATTATCAACACACATATGTAAGTGGAGGGTGGACTACTGATTGAAAGATCTTCCTGTTTTTCTTTTGGGGCTGTAATATATCATTCCATTCTGCTATAATAGTATTTACTGTGTTGTTAAATTTCTACAGGTTGAGGCACTTAGTCACTTATTTGTTGATTAATGACAAATGTTGACTATATTGTCTCACTGTCCCTTCTTAAGAACATTCCTACCATATTTCATATTCAAACTAGGAATTAATTTGAACAAAGCAACTGTATGAACAGCTTAGGACCATTATATTCAACCTAGCTGAGCAGGTAAAGTACTTCAGGTAAGAGGAGGTCAGGATCATGCTGCTTCTTTAGCTGTATTTGCAGCTGAACATTGCTTGTTCTGAAACCTGTGCTACCCAGTAAATCACTGACCTATGAATAATAGGGAATAGACAATTCATAAATATTTCATGAAGTTAAAATAAAGCTATTGTTGTTGCCAGTAGTGTTGCTTTATGTAATAAAATTAGATACTCTCACTTTTCTGTAAGTGTTCATGTAGGAGTTTTAAAACTCTTGATAAATTTAGATGGGGTAGTATATCCTTGTGGCCCACCAAAATTAAGTTTTAATTTTAGCAGTGCCCTCCCCCTCTTCCCCCACCCCAACATCCCAAGCAAACTCTTCCATATCCTTTGAATTTTGACAAATTTTTGAACTGTGGCTTTATTAAAAGATACTCTCATGTAACAATCAAATTTGCCTATCAGTTCTCTCCTTTGTGTTGAGTATCTGCTTTCTTTAGTAACAAAGATCAACTTGACTTTTTACTAGGCTTTGGAAATGACACTGGGACAAGAAGTGCACTAGATTTAGTTTATTTGTTTTATAACTAAGGTAAGTATTGACTGCATTCCAACTATTAGATTCTGCTGTAGCTTATGGGAAGAATCTACTTTACATGGTATGGAACAATGCTGGTTTAAATTATATATTTAATTAAGAGTCTGTGGACTAAAAGCAGTTGGGTTAACCCACTTTAACTCACTATTACCCTTTAAAGCTGCCGCTTCGTAAGTAAAGTTGAAAAGAGTGACAGAAGAGTAAATGGAGGTAAGACTGCAAGAAAGCTACAGAGGAAGGTCATCAAACGACCAGATCTGGGAAAAGAAAGGTGAGATTAGTGTAAAAAGCACTTTCACTTTTGTCATATGCTATTGCTTAGGTCAAGATGATGGTGAGAAGATCCTAGGTGACCTCTGCAGCATTTTAGATATTCCACACACATGTGAATCAGTAACTGTTGTAAGAAAGGGCTGTGGAAGTGGGGCATAATCTAATACTAAAACTTCACTGTAAGGAAAGCGGATGATCTGCTGCCTGAGCAGCCTTTTACCTAGAATTATTTATAAGAGAATTCAATCAGAGGTAGAGTGATTGCTTTCAGCTTGTCACACCACACCTTCTCATAATGTGAAGGAAGATGATGAATCCTTCATGGAGGCATCACTCCTTACTGATCCCTTGGGCTGTAGAAACAAGAATATTTTCTCAGTATTCCCTCCAGTAGGTTTTCTATATGCCCTGATTGCAGCCATAAGCCAGCCAGTGATAATATGCTTGGGTATTTTTAACACGTAGGAGCTTGAAGTGGAAGTCAGCCAAATATTAGGTTATGTTTGTATCACTCAAGATTCTTTAATTTTCAAAGACAAAGATGAGCTAATTACTGGTGGTTTCTGCTTTTGTAGGTAGTGTATTATTCTGTATTACTCACTAAACAAGAATATTTCTCATAATAAATGTCAATCTGACTGACACGTGCTAGTTCTGATATACAGTGTAAGACATCTCAAACAAGTGCAGACACCAGTGTTTGGTGTTGTCACGTTGCTCACAGTTATTTAAACATTGGCTCCAATGGATACTCTGTGTACACCTGTTTTAAGTAGGCTTTTGTTAAATGTGCTGATGTGTGATATTTAAAAATTCGGTTCCTATCACTTAGGAGCAAACTCCTCTCAAATCTAGCAAATCTCTGTGGAAGAGTGTTACACTGGATTTAGGTCAGTCCATCTGTGGCTCTCAGCTACTGACCTTGGCAGATGTGGGTTCCCTGATTTTGTAGCAGTTGTCTGCTCCAGACCCTGGAGACCTTAACACCCTGAGCCATAGGGCTGTAGTCTGTATGATGTGTTTCCCAGAGATGCAGAATCTGGAAGACCAGGTTTCTCAACACCTCCTTAGGCAGGATTGCTGAAAAGCTGTCCAGAAACCTGCCTGGCTTCTGCTGCAACCTGGCCAGAATTGAATCAGATAAGTTTCCTTTGCCAACCTGCAAACCCTGACAGTGTAAAATCTGTGCTTCTGATTAGCTTTGCTGAGACAATATTAGTTTGAGATTCTGAAACGCAGAGAAATGTGTTGACCGAAAGCATTGAGGTTTTTGAGAATTATGCTTATAAATAGGAAATACAAGCATGAGTTAATTGATAGTTTCTGTGTACTGCTTGTATACAGATAATTGAAAAAGACTCCAAAAAGGCTTAGAAAGGTTTGGTGCCAGGCATATGCATTCATTGTGGTTTATGCTTTCAATGCAAAACCAGCAGTCTGCTTCTCACCTGAACGTTTTAAGTAAATTACAGGGATAAAGCATAGTTTTGAGAAAAATGGATGTTTAGTGAGTAGTATAAAGTAATTTACAAAATTCATTGTTTAAAAAAAAAAAGTGAAATGACTCATTCTGTGTCAGTCAAGAAAGTAAAAATTCTGATTAACAGAAAAATTTTGTCATGTGAAAACTCAGGTTTATTTAAGAAAAGCTTTCCTGTAAAGATTTTCAGGCTGTTTACTGAGATTGTTACACAGAATCATGGAATGTCAGGGACTGGAAGGGTCCTTGAAAGGTCATCTAGTCCAACCCAGAGCAGGATGACCTATACCAGATCATACTGGAACACATCCAGTAATTAATTTGATAAGTAGAAAGGCCCCAGCCAGGGAAAGCAGAATATGCCATTAAATGTTGCTTGGTGAGAATTTATTGCTCCTGTATTATCTGATTTCAACAATACCTCAGATTTCACTTTTCATATGTGTATATATAGCTCATTGAATTTGGTTATAAGTTATATAGGAGATGTTTCTGACTGCATTAAGTGCACACATTCACATGGACTGTTGTAATCAAGACATTTATTCCAGCCTTCTTGGACTTGTGTATACCACACTATGCTTAACAGCAGGAAGGGTCTTTGAGCTGATTGAAATAAACTGGAAATGAATTTTTACAAATTCTGAAAGATATTGAAAATACCACCAGTTTTTCAGTTTTGGAGGAAGCATTCTGCTCTTAGCATGACAGAAGGTGTTTCTTGTACTCATTTGACCGTTAGCTTCCAAGAAAGAAAATAGCGAAGTCTGAGAAAGCTGCAAGAGCTAGGAAGGATTAGACAACAGCAGCTGTACTCCTGAATAATTTAGGTTTAGTTTGCAAAATTATACGGGAAAGGATTATCACTTATACTTGCACTTGAGAAAATGGAGCTGTAAGAGTTGTTATAAAAAGTGGCAATGTGCAAACCATCTGAAATAGCACAGGGAGTGTCGTTTTGGGCTAGATCCTGCAGACCTGTGTGCCAAGACACTTGTAGAATCATGAGTGGGAAGTAAATAGTGTAGGAAGAGGTTGCTTTGTCTAGACAGGCAGGAGAGCAGAACTCTTCTGCAAAGTTTCAGCTAGTGCTTGGGGTAGTGTCTGTCAGATGTACTGGGGGACATGTGTGTCATTTGGCTCCAGAGGGGTATATTAATTCTGTTAGTTATAGTTATTTATAGTAAATGATCCTAGGGGACTTCCATCCCCTTTCTCCCTCTTGAAAGTCAGCTATTGAGTATGAGGCTGTTGAGAGCATCAGGCATAGTTGGCTTTTGATCAAAAGCAAAGCAAATTTTGCCCCTTTTGCCTGAGCTATCTTGCCCTACAGCTACAAGATACATGTAAACCAGGAAGCAACCCTTCTCTCCTGCCTCAGCACTTGCAGTGCAGGTCTATAAGGCTAAGGGCAAGCGTTTCCTCAGAATGTTTCCTCTTCATCTTAAAGGAAATCTAACTTGTAAAATGCAAATTCTGCATCAACTACTTGACATAGCATTTCTTTTAAAAATTACATCA
Source organism: Picus viridis (assembly GCA_033816785.1). Taxonomy (NCBI): domain Eukaryota; kingdom Metazoa; phylum Chordata; class Aves; order Piciformes; family Picidae; genus Picus; species Picus viridis. The sequence goes on along the minus strand of CM066591.1, from coordinate 8,757,169 downwards.
ATACTATAAATGACTAAGTTACAAAGACTGTAATTCAGTAATTTTCAAACTTTAATGGTGATGCTTAGTTTTACTGGTTAGTTTTACTCTCACAAAAATCAGAGTGTCATTTAATAAATGTTGGATTCTATTTCTTTCTCTTTATTACCAGAAATGTTTTCTAGTTAAACTACGTTTTGCCTAAAAGATTTCTTTCGCCTTCACAAATCTGGGGGTATTAGGGTGCTGATGAATCATGACTGGAGATGTAACTTTAGGCCATTGACGCTGTTCAAGTACAATCCGAGGGTAAAAGTGGGATTTTACAATAAGGACCTGTCTGGAAATCGGCAAGAAAGTACTTTCAGCAGACAGTCAAGTATCGGGAAAGTCTGTTCGACACAGCAGGAGACTGTGGGACATCACCTGTGTACTGATACCTGGGGTAAGGACGAAGAAATTGGCTCCTGGGGAAGATACGGTGCTTGGGGAGGTAGAGCAGGCGGTGGTATCATTACACGAGGAGAGTAATGTGGGCTAAGGGGCAATTAACCCATCAGGGACTTCTTAGTTCAGATGCACAGAGCGGTGTACTCTATGCGCGCTGCCTGCCGCTCTCTGCAGCGGCAGTAACAGCCCCAAGCCGGGCGCAGCGCCCGGCGCAGCGGCACTGCCTCCCGGCCGCGGCCCTGCCCCGCGGCCCCGGCCCCTCCCCGCCCGCCCACTGGCCGTGCCGCTGCGAGGAGCGGCGGGCAGCGCCGCGCAGCCCGACGGAAAGCTGCGCCGTTCGCAGCCGTCATGGGGCCCCACGGAGCCCCGCGCGTCGCCGGCTGCCTGCTGCTATGCTGGGCGCTGGCCGCCGCGCGCGCCGCCCCGCGGAGGAGACCTTCGTTCGAGGGGCACGTAGCAGAGAACCGCCCGGCGGGCACGCGTGTGCGCGGGCTGAGCATCCCACTGACGCGGCTGGGGCCCGAGCCCTGGTGCGCCAAGGTGCAGGGGCGCCGCTGGCATCTGCAGCTGCTGGGTGAGGGCCACGCGCACTTTCAGGTGTCGCTGCACGCCCGCACCGCCCGCGTCTGGCTGCGCACCAGCCGCCCGCTGGACCGCGAGGCGCGGGCGCTCTACTCCTTCCGCCTGGGGCTGTGCTGCAAGCGCTGCCTGCCCCGCGGCTCCGCGGCCGCCGAGCTGGCCGCGCTCACTGTCCGCGTGCTGGACGATAATGACAACGCGCCGCGCTTCGTGGGGGCGCCTCGCGGCGGCGTCACGCAACTCCGCGTGGAGGAGACGCTGGCGCTCAGGTCCCAGGTGTGGCAGGCGCGCGCCGAGGATGCGGACGCGGGCGCCAACGCGGAGCTGCGCTACTTCGCCCTTCCGCGCAGCGCGCACTTCTTCGTGGTGCCGCGCAGCGGGCGCGTGCTGCTGGTGCGCTCCCTGCTCCACTTGCGCGCGCCCATCCCTCTGCGCCTCTACGCGCGGGACCGCGGCCGCCCAGCGCTGCTCAGCGAACCCCTGGAGCTCGAGGTTCTGCCGCAGGCCAAGCGGCTGCCGTCTCCTCCCGCCGCCCGCCGCCGCCGGCGGGCCGTGCTGCCACCTCCTGCGCCCCTGACTCTCTCCCTGCCCGAGGATGCCCGCCCGGGCAGCCACCTGGCCACACTGGCCTCGGCGCGCTTCGCCTCCGCCTGGTTCGAGCTCGTGTCGCCGCCCGTCGAGGAGGCGCCGGTGCGCGTGGAGCGGGACAGCGGCGAAGTGACGCTGGCCGCGGTCCTGGACAGGGAGGCGGCGGCCGCCTGGGAGCTCGTCGTCCGCGTCCAGGAGCGCCGAGGTAGGTGTGGACGTGAGGGCACGGATTTGTTTCCACGGGACGGGTAGACTCGCCGACTTAGGCTGCCCCCGCGGGCATGGTCTGTCCTCACGGGCATAGGTAGGCCCGCCGACCCGGGCTGTCCTCGCAACCATGGGTTCCTGTGCTCACCCTCACAGCTGCAGCTGCAAAAACCGCACAGTCTTACACAGAGCAATGGTCTTGTCCCATCAGTAAGCTTGAAGATGTTTTGCATTTCAAGGAGTAACACATCCGTCCCCAAGTGACAGCAAGCACACAAGGATGGTTTAGCATCAGGTGTCATATGCTGTGCTGTGGACATACTTGAATCTTGTGGGTCTGTAGATTAATAATGTTGAAACACCACAGGTGCCAAGGATGACACAGTTAGTGCACATGGGCTGTACAGCTCTGTTAAAACGCTTAGACCACTAAGGTGGTTGTCAGAATTCAACTGTTTCACCTGTTAAAATTCTTAGTCATTAATGAGCAGCATGGAAAATGTGGGGTGTAACCCGAGCGTTACTTATGGTATGTGCATGTGGAGATAAAGCATGTCAGACACAGCACAATAGACCATGATTCTTACACAACTATTTTCTATTAAAGTATTTCTTACAGCTCTGATTCTGCAAATGCTAAACCTGAAGCATGCAGCTGGAGTCACTGAGTTTTGAGTCACTGCTGAAGTTAAGCATGTTTGACTCAGAAGCACAATGTGAGTTTTTGCAAGATTGGTGCCTTCGTGTTTGTGTGGCTGCTCTTTTTGAAAGAGTGAGGAGCCCAATGTGCACCACTACCCCAACAGGTTTATGCTTCAAATTGTCATCTTCTCACAGGGTCTATTTCTAGTTAAATAAGCTAGTTTAATTAATCTCTGGCTGATTATATCTATTACTTTTTACGTTTGAATTGTCATCTTGGTTAATATTTCTCACCTATGAAAATACAGCCTCGTTTAAGCATATTTTAAAGTCACTGGCTGGTGGATATCCACTTGCATTCACTATGCCTCTTGTTATTTTCATGTTAATTTTGATTATAATAATGTTGTGAATATTGTCTATAATGTGAGCATTCTGTAGAAAATTGTATCAGCAGAAATGAGTTGGTTGGTTTGATTCCATCTTGAAAAGGTTTAGAAAGGGTTTTGTGTAGTGTGGCCTTGAGTGCTTGTGAAAATTACTAACTTCTTAGCAGTGCAACTGCTCAGAGTAACTTCTGTCAGCCACAGTGCAATGCAGGAGGGAGAGATGAAAAGCTTCCCATTACTGTTCCTTTCCCTCATCTCTTCTGTTTTCTGACTGAGCAGCAGTTCATAGGAATGAGGCAGTTTATTCCTTGGTGTCTGTTAAATCCCTGAGGATGCCTGCAGGGATTCTAATTAGTGCTGGCAGTTTCAGTGACATGGGTACTCCCCCTGTGAAGCAGGCTAGGTCACCAACTCATTTCACTTGGGTCCTGAGGAATGACTCTCAGATCTTTCTCTCATTCTCACTCGGTCTTTGTCATGCCTATTGCTGCAGCATATTGATGTCAGTCACTTGTACTGGCTTTACACCGTATTCTGGCTTGAGCTTTGGCTGCTAACCAGGAGGTTTATAGACCAATTTCTAAGACACAAATGCCTTCTGTGTCCTATCTTCACTACTCAATCTTTAGCAAGGCTACATGCCAAAGGGGATGTCATTAGTAAGAGACAGTGACAAAATCTATTGGGTCAGGCGGAGTGTGCTTCTAGGATGATCATCCACTGTCACGTAGCTCAAGTTTCAGCCCTTTGTTGGTGTCACAGCTCCCTCTGTCATGATCAAGAAGATGTTGTTAGAAAAGTGGTAGCTAACCTTGCCTCTGGTTACAGTTGGTCTCACCTTTGTGATGGGTTTTACTCTTATCTAGTTTGAATATAGAAGTCTGAGATTGCCTGTGAATCCATCATGCCAGAGACCCAGAGACTTCTTTGCCAAAGCAAAGCTTGCTGACCCACTTAAAAAAAAAAAAAAAAAAAAAAAAAAAAAAAAGAAAAGAAAAGGAAGTAACTAACATTTTTCAGATTTTTTTTTCATCATTGTGTAGTTTTACTAAATAGTATGGAGTGTTTTCCACTAGCCTGATATGTTAGTGCTAGTGGTATGAAGTAGCAAGATAATAGCTCAGAAGTACGAAATTAGGTAGATGACAATTAGTTTGGGACAATACAAATGGCATACTTTAGGTGCTAGTGATTGAAGTTTAAGAAATAAAGATACAGGTAAAGGCTAATAATGACTTGACCCCTTTAAAAATTGTTTGAACTTACAGAATGCTTACCTTCATTTTATAGAAGTTACGATATGTAGGTACCTGAAATGTATTTAGGAAGTTGTGTCTCTTTCCTTACTTGCAATCCAAACTTCAGTAATGTGAGGAAAGGTAACCGAAAGGATGGCACCGGAGTAGAATAAAGATGGCTAGCAGAACTAGATGTTTTCACTAGTCTGAAATTAGGAAGAAGATTGCAAGAACTCCAGGAAAAAACCTCCAGTATTTACAGAAGTGAGCTTTCAGGGTGAATTAAAGCGCAGAGATAGTTACACTGACTTTTGTTGTCAATAGAAGTGTGAGTTCAGGTTCATTCCAGTTTGTTTGCTTTGCTTTTAATATTTGCTAGCCTATTTTACATTGTGCATAACCATAAATATCCCAGCAGCTCTGGTTTTATGGTGTTGCAGCTTATGGTATCAGATGTTGATTTGTGTTCAAGTGGTATAAAGTTGCATTACTTCCTTTAATGTATTTCTCATTTTCTATCCCACTCACCAAATTCTTGCTGTCTGGCAGCTGAGAATTGAAAATTAATTTAAAAAATGTAATTCTGGTGTTAATCTGTCCTTCAACCCAGGCAATAATGTCAAAGACAGGACAAGATTTTTAGGTGGTTTAGCACACGAAGCCTAGACTCTTTGTCCTTTATCTTTTAGAGTAGTCTATTATGATCCATTTATGTGGTTCACTTTATTATCTAAAGCAGTAAAGGCTGCTTAAAAGCATTGTGGCACAAGTGGTTCTGATGCATCTCTAGGAAGAAAAATGGATTTCTCCTCCTACCCCCCTGATAGCTCAGTCTCAAAATAGTATCAAAAAGACTGGTATATGGTAATAAGGCAACATTCATCAGTGTTTCTTCTTAGTTTATGTGACAGCCTTCGCCCTTTAGTTCATGACTGTGTCCCATGACTGTGTAAGAGATGTCCTGTTCCTGAGTTAATTTTTGTTCCAAGGAGCACAAAGGATATGTAACAGGATGTGTGCTTATTTTTTTTTCCTCTTTAGCTAAAATAAAAGTTTAAGTACTTTTCTGTACTTTTCTGTTTGCTTCCTCTCAATTCTGTCCTGCATAATCAACACGGTGGTGTGCCCAGGGCTGATGTTCATTGCAGTAAATGCTGTTCCAGATGTACCCAGGCCTTAAGCATCTCAATATTTGGATAACAGTTATACTTTCTTAGAATGAGGCTTTCCTCACATTAAGTTGCAGGCTGTTGAAGGTATGAGCTAACCTAGCTCACCCTACTTGGGATGGGAAGTAACTACCAGTGTAACAGATTCACTCCTCCCTATGTGGAGTATTCCTTGGAACTGTAGTGTGACATAGGCTTGGTCCTAGTACATATTTTTCTCCATCAGGGATATCCCTGGGAGGCATCTGCAGCATGAACAGTTCTTTGGCATGCAGGGTTGGGATTTTTGGCAAAGCTGCTGGTCTAATGTGGACAAATGGCTGTTGACTTGCTGGAACGTGTCCAGAGAAGGGCAACAAAGTTGGTGAGGGGTTTGGAACACAAGCACTATGAGGAGAGACTGAGGGAGCTGGGGTTGCTTAGCCTGGAGAAGAGGAGGCTCAGGGAGACCTTCTTGCTCTCTACAACTACCTGAAGGGAGGTTGTAGCCAGGTGGGGGCTGGTCTGTTCTCCCAGGCAACCAGCACCAGAATAAGAGGACACAGTCTCAGGCTGTGCCAGGGGAGGTTTAGGCTGGAGGTTAGGAAGAAATTCTGCACAGAGAGAGTGATTTCCCATTGGAATGGGCTGCCCAGGGAGGTGGTGGAGTCACCATCATTGGAGGTGTTTAGGAGGAGACTTGATGGGGTGCTTGGTTGCATGGTTTAGTTGATTAGGTGGGTTGGATGATAGGTTGGACGCAAGGGTCTTGGATGTGTCTTCCAACCTGGTCTGGTCTGGTCTGGTCTGGTCTGTTCTGTTCTATTCTATTCTATTCTATTCTATTCTATTCTATTCTATTCTATTCTATTCTATTCTATTCTATTCTATTCTATTCTATTCTATATCACTAGTATCATTGTTGTCCTTACCAGTATGGGTACATGCAGTAGTTACTTTTTGAATGGACATACTTCGGTTATAAATGCAATGATTTTATCCTTTTTTTTGTTTGTTGTTTTTTGAAGCTGTGGGTGCCAAAATAAGCCCATACTTTCTTTGGGATTATTTTTAATAATTGAAATTAATAATTATTTTGAGCATTTTAGTGCTACAGTAAAATTAACTGCAGTTTGTGGAGGAAAGGGTATGGTGCTGGTTCTGTTTATTCACTGTGCATTTTGTTTGTGGCCACCTTGAGAACTTAAATTACTTTGCCTGGATGCTGAACAGTAAATGCAGTCTTGAGAGCTGAACCCGTTTATTTGAAATTGAAATAGGGTCCAACAATTTCTCATAATTTACAAATGTATTGGCCAAAAGAAAAAAACAACCCTCACAAACCACAAACCAAAGAGAAACACCGGGAAAAACTCATCTATCAGTTTGACCAAAGAGATGCTAACCAGAATTCCACAATTTCAGAGTTAAACTTGCAGAGAATGTGTTTTTGGCACAAGGTCCTTGATGAGCAAATTCCTCCAGTGACCCTGCTGACCACTCAGCTCTGGCCTATATTCTTCAGTTAACCTTGCCTGAAGAAGTGATAACTGTGCTCACATTTTCTGTGGCAATTCAGATTTTATCCCATTTAATTTACTGGAATACAATTTACTTATTCTTCACAAAAGCATAATGCTATTTTAAGTTTTTACCCAGTGAACAGAAGGTAAAATTTTTCAGACTGTCATACACATTAATATTTTAACAGTGAGCTAGCATTTAATTTGAGAAGGAGCCATTATTATTCCATTAATGCTCGAGGGAAGTGCATGAAAGATCCTGTCTCTCTAATCCTCTGTCATCTCGAGCTCCTTTGACCTTACTTCATCCATGGGCATTAGCTTTGTAATCCCCTGTCATTCATTTTTTTTCTCCTCAGAGGATTTACTAAGGGTGATATGTGACATACCTCCCAAGCAGTTAACTGCAGTCACTTATATTTTAAGTATATTTGTCCTGTTTCAATTGACATACAGGGTGGAGGTACCAGTTTTAGTGATATTTTAAATCTTGAGGGTTTTCATGCTTGGAAGCAAAAGATCATCTGTTTTATCCTTTACTAGCTGCATTGATTCTGTGGGGATCATTCCTATGAGTTAAGTAGCTTCTGGGTGATGCTTCATTTTTTTACAATTCATATTACCATTTTCATGTATTACAACCATGTTAGCAGGTACCAAGCTGGACTTACATTGAAATCATCATTCATTATCCAGCAGATGTGTATTGTTGAACTGCAATGGATTTCATGATACTAAGTCAAAAGAAAACGTACATTCTTTGTGTTTGGGACTGGTGTAGGTGTTCACAGGTTTGGAATGTTACTCTTTTTTGTGGCAGAAAGGAATGACTGGGGAAGCTTTAAAGTGCAGTGTTGTTGTTTATTCAGTGTGAATGTTTTGATACTATATGCTGTCTGCTCCAAGCAGTCAGATTAAAAATGTCTTTGTGAGACTACTGGGACTTGAGCACCAAAGCTGTTTATCATATCAAATGTTCAGTTTCTGCAAAAGAAATAAGCTTTTTTTTTTTTTTTTTTTTTTTAAATAATCCTAACTAGATTTCAGGACAAATCTGTTAATCTGATTGAAGTAGTAAATTATGGAACCTATGGACAGGATCTTTCTCAAAGCTGCTATATAACAGTTGGACATTGATTCTCTGACTGACATGGCAATTGTATTACCCTTTATTTAATTATAGATCTCTTTAAAAACAATTTTTTCCTAACTTCTCTTTTTCAGTTAGTCTCAGAAGTGTAGTGTCCAAATTTGTTGATAGAATATCTTTAAACCTTGGTTTGTTTGAGTTTAGGTTTTAGAATAAAAGAGAGACTGAGATGTAGCCCACAGTAAGTTTTCCTTTGACTTCTAAGTGTTTTGGTGTAAAGAGGAGACAAATTCAGTATTTAGAAGACAGCTTCTTTTTTGACTCACTTAATATCATGAATATCCACTTAATATACAGCATTTACTATGCAGTGTTTCAGATATTAACACATTTTCCTTTCCCTTTTCTGATAAAAAGAGATCATAATTTCTTAAATAGACAAAAAAGTTGAAAATTAGATGCTCAGTGTTATGCATATACAATTTTTCTGCTTCTTTAAATGGGAACCTCATGTAAAACCAGTGTTGATGAAGTGCCAGCTTTGGGATAAGGACAGTTGGGGGCGATAGAGCAGTAGAGAGTTGAAATGGATAAGGAAGGCTTTTTCTGTATGACGGCTTACTCCTCAGCACAATTTGAAATGGAAAGTGAGATTTGTCAGTCTTTGTTCCCTGCTGAAAAAAAAATATGTTTGTGAAGTCTCACAGCCTTGTGTAATTTCTTTGTGCTAACAATGCACTCAGTGGATAGCAGTTTATTGATTTTTCCTAGCACTAATGAGTTCTTTGTGGTCTGAGTAGGCTCCAGTTTACAGATGATGCATATAAATGTTGGTATTGGATGTTCCATAGTCAGATTTCTCTTTTTCATTTTCATTTTTTCTGGAAAATGAAAATTAATGATGATTTCCTGTCTCTCCTGTGTTTGGGTTTGCAGTGCAGATAATGCTAGTTCAAAAGACTTTCTGTGCATAATGATACAAAGAGGCTGTGCTTGTGAAGCTGCTGATTGTGGTGCCAAATATTTTTTCCTTTTTTGCACATAATGAGTTACAAAGAAGCAAAAGAGATTTTCCCAGGAAATTCTAAATAAAATTTTAAGACAATTTCCCATTTTACAGTGATATGGTAGCTGCTACCTGTTTAGTGAAGTTATCCCCTTATGATAATGCATTTTGGCAGTCACTAATCATTTATTAGGAAACGTGTTTTACTATTTAAGGATATTTGTTGTGATTGTTAATTTGTAGTAGTTATTTCACACCTGTGCATGCTTGATTTTTCTGTCTGCCACTCTCCACAGATGGTAAACACACTGGTAAGTCCCTTATAACATGGTTATCGCTTTACTCTCTTTTAATTGGTAACTTATATTAAGATCCACTCTGCCACAATCAGTTAGCTCCTCTGATGCCTTCTCTACTTTTGTTTTCTGGTTTGCTTTCACTTCTATTTTAAAAGCTGTGTGAGGGTAAGGAAGAGGTGTGACAGACTGTTATTATTCTATCTGCAAGAAGGATAAGGCATATTAGGAGGGAATGTGGGCTGTCCACAGCTTGAGCCCATCAAAGTTATCTCTTTAGAAGGTTTATGTTTTATGAATGAGCAAACTCCTGTGCTTAAAAGTAGCCCATCATATCCTTTATGAATTTTCAGAAATGACAGTAGAGAAATGTTCACAAATAATTGTCCTGTTTTCTGAAGGATATACAGTAGGACTGGATACAGTAACCAGTGGCTTTTATCTCATGTTATGGTGTGAAAATTGGATGAGAGATTTCCCCTGATTGCAGCTAGAGGGTTAAAACATCAAGATTTTTTTTTTTTTTGGAAATGTGTCTTCCCAAACTTTAATTTAGTAGATACTTTACTTGAAGGCATATTATAGAATCAGGTGTTTAAGGACATTCAGTATGATATTTGAAAATATCATACTCCTCAAAACAACAATGTCCTTTCAACCAAACTAAAAGCATTTTACTTGCAGTAACCTAAACAAATAGCAAGCCCCTTGGTTTCCAAAAACATTTGTCTATTTCAGGTAAAAGTCTTGGAGCAACTTCAAACCAAACCAAAAGCACCAACTTTGAATACTTAATTTGCCGATAGATGTAGGACAGAATGTAATAGCAATATCGACTTAAGGGCTTGAAAGACTTTCGACACACTCTCATAATCTCCTTTTAAAAATAAATTGAAATGACCTAAAAATGCCAGGAGCAACCCAGCTTCTCACCCATTATTGTTTAATCATAATAATATAATACCTCTTCCATCAGTACATTCAAGGAATGTATAGTATTCGTCCACAATTGTAGAGACATGTTCGCTCAAGTACATATTCTATATTGTCAGATTTTAAAGATCAGGATGTCTGGTATTGTCCATTTTATCAGTGGCACTGCTGCAGAGAAGCCTACATTTTTAACAAACACAAGGATTTTATTTTCAAGTCTCATCTCATAGAAGTATCGCTTGGATTTTTGAGAGAAAAGACAGGCATATAATCCTCATGAAATCAGAAGTCTGAGAATATGTCAGATTTCAGAGATTGACAGCATCTGTTATAATTTGACATGGTGAAAAGAGATGGGTTTAGAGGCAACTCCTGCCTACGATGTTTGAAATTGCAATCAAACTATTTCAGCATCCATGCTTTTCAGGGCTTAGTTTAACCAGGGTAACATTGAAAAGTTGTTGTTAACTGAGTGATTAACTGTTAAAGCCCTCTCCTCCTTCCTGCCACCCGCAGTGTAACATTATAGGTAGGGGAGGGAATATTTTTTCCAGTTGCTGTATGAAATAACAGGATTTATTACTTTGCAGTACTTAAGTGCAATCCCATGAACCTTTATAACCTAGTTATAACCTTCATATCAGGTTGGAGGAGCTAGTTCATGTTATTTTGGTTTGAAACCCTTTCCTTGGAAGTTACTGGTGAACACCACAAAAGAGGTAGTTTTTTTCTGATAAACCTGGACTCAGTAGAGTCATAAAGATCTAGTGAAGAACCTGATCAGGACATTTGATCACTTCTTGTAATTTTCAGCATGTTGCTCAATTTTGACAAGTCTTTAACTTGAACTACCCTGCTGCTTTTAAAGAACATCTTGGTTATTTTTAAACTTCCCAGCAAGTCACTTATGTGACTTAGGTATTTTGTTTTTAAGGATGAAAGTTGTGAGTTATGGCATATTATATATTTCCTGTGAGCTTGGATCAGCTAGTGTATTACTTGGACCAGTGTAAACTTGGACCCGCTAGTGTATTACATTACCTAATGGAGCTGGAATTCAGCAGCAGTATAATAAATCCTTCTGTTTATCAGTTTTCAACCACAAATAGGAATGAATAATAAGCAATTCCAAATAGATACCTGTGATGAGGTTTCAGCAGTGGCTTATGAAGATTGATTTTGGTGACAGGGAATGAATTTCAGTGCTGCTGCTTTCATCAGTAATATTGAGTTAAAAGGAAGTGATCACAACTGGGAGGAGTACCAGAGAAAAAGCAGACTTCAGGATGAGTTGCCCTCAGAAGGATTTTTGATGATACATGAATTGACTCTAATAAGGAATTAAGCAGCTTAAGTGGGAAAAACCTCTGGACTTGTTTATATTTTTAATTTTTTATATAAATTGAAAAGAGAACTTAGTTTTGATATTGCAAAGGGCAAGTAATGGATGTTTGCAAATATGTGAGAAAAGCGGTCTGCTCCCAGAACCTGCTTTCATTCATTTCTGCTAGTGAAGAAAAATAAGGAAAGAGGAAGAATACTTTCTGATCAAATAAAAAGATGATTTTGCCCTTTTGAATATGACATATTATTTTCTCTATGTCTTACCAAAATACTTGTTTTTAATATGAGATGTTCCGGTGTTACGTTACTGTCATGTTTATGTGCAGCAAGAGCTATTTTGAGTTTTATCTCTTGTTGCTCAGCATCTGTGAGAAAGCAATTTAAATTTTTCTGTTGTCTTAAGCTAGGGAAGAAAATCTGTCAAATGCAAAATCTGTCTGTGTGCCAACAATGCAATTAGCAGAACTACTCTTTTAGTAGGATTTTATGGAATGGATGACATTGTGACATTGTGTAAGGTATCTTCAGTGTTCCTAGTTTGAAAGTTGAGTATCTAGCTTTTAATATTGAGGCAGTTGTTACTGGTAGTGTGTTTCAAAACAGTTGCAAATTCTTTAAGGGGTAATTAAGCCTGTGTTAGATTCCTGACTTAGGATCTCAGTACTGGGTTGACTTGCACTGCTGAATATAGGTGCAGGTATTTCCACTTGTTGTCAGAGCCTGGTATTTGGAACAAAAAAATTATGCAGAACCTGCCTGTGTGTTTAGGACTTAACCCAAATCTACAGAGGATTACCAGCTTTAAGCTGTTTCTGTGAAGATTTGAGTGGAATTGTAACATATTATTTCTCCCATAATGTAGCAATATTACTGCACGTGTGCTTCTTATATACTACTAATAAACTACTATTAATCATAATATATGAGTGCAGATACAAAATAATTTACTGCTATTACTATACTAAATGTACCTGTATACAAGATACATATGAGGAGTGTTTCAGTGGAAAGAGGTGCTGTGACACCTGATCAAGAGATGCATCTAAAATTTCCTTCCTTCCACTATCTTGAAGCTTTAAAATATTTGCTGTGCTCATTAGAATGTGGAGTTGTGCTTAAAAAAATCACTTCCATGAACACACACTTTGAAATTCTTAATGCATTGTCCTGTTAGACACACACATATTACACATTATTGTCCATGTCAGTCTCTTCATCACACTCATTGTCCTCTGGCAAGCCCTTGTCCGATCATGCTTCATTGGACACCCTGATGCTGTTTCTACAAGTTGTCAGGTCACATTTGTAGGTCTCTGTGCAGAGAAGTACAGTCAGTGTTCAGTGTTTCTGTTGCAGTTTTTGCAATGATGTATGGTATACAGTCAAGAGAAAACTAACTTACAGTCATTTTCCTCCAGACTACCTTCATCTGAAAACAAAATCATGATGATTTATTTAGTATTTTTGCTTATGAATCAGATTGTCTATGGTTGATGGAAAAAGTTAACACACCAATAAGATCTGTAAGGTCATTTGCAGTGGAAATGTACTGGTCAAGAGAGGCAGTTATGCCTGTCTCTTCAATTATGTGCATTGCAGTTCCTGCTCACTACCCTAACAAAATTCTTAAGAGTATTCAGATGTTTCAGAGGTTACCAGCATTGCTGAAAGCTTTGATTTTGCCAAGATGTCAAATGACATTAAGGTCTCTCAACTATTAAAACACACGTACCTGTTCAAGTCTTTTTAGTTTTTGATTAGTCCTCACAGGCTCTAGCAAACTTTATTAATCTCAAAACTGATGCAGTTTTCCACGGTTTCCTTGTAAGGGGTATTTCTCAGTTATAACTATGTACTAAGTATCAGCATGGTAATATTCAGTGAACTGACAATCAGTAAGTGACAAGAGTGGAATTTGTATCCAGGTTTATTGCTACTTGTTCAGTAGAAACCAGGAATTCCTTGACTGTGACTTAGTTTTTGATGGAGGAATACATGCATGGTAAGAACTTTAGCACATCTTGAAACAGAATGAGTTCAGGGGTTGATTAGGATATTGATTTCCAGACTCCAGAGGGAGGAAGATTAGTAACGTTTCTACTCCTGGCAGGGTTGCTAAGGTGGCATTCAAATCCTCAATAGATCTTACTATTATAGAGGCAGATTTTCAAAGGTTCTTAACTCAGCTTCTAATTTAGTGCTTACTATTTTAAGCCTGCAGTATACCCGGGCCAGCTAAGGTAATAGTGGATATATGCAAACTTGTGACAGCACTCACAAGACCTGTTCTTTTGAGGAGAGACGGGCAATTCTGGCACTAACTTCTTCCTTTTGCACTTACTCTTTTTGGACAACCTTTTAATTAAAATCTTTGGGGCGTTCAAGCAGAATCTGATCCCATTTGGAACTTCTCATTTAGAGCTTACTCTTGTGGGGCATCATGGTGTATTTCAACCTCAGACTCAGATCAAGATTTAAAAAGTTCCCTTCCCTGCAGTTTCTTCAGGTGGCTTGGACTTTTGGAACACACATTCTGACATGAAACACATCGGTTTCTGTTTAGTGTGGTAGTGGGAAATAACATCCATGCTGCTGCTTTTCACCGTGCGATTTTGGATGTGTTTTTGATGCTGCTTCTGGCTTCTTTTGTGCTACAGAGAGGAGAAAGCAAGCAGTTGCTTTCACAGTCTGTCTGAATTTTGAAGGGTATTACACCTGGATATCTATAAGGACATTGCAGCAGCAGTGTGGGCTACACTACTCTCACCTTGACGTCAATCTTATTTTCTTTGCCCCCCCCCCCATAAGGCAGCTTGTGTTTCTTTTTGAAAACTTTGGCTTCACATGCAATATTATAAAGAACATTCAACTAGAGAAGTTAAACTCAGCATCCTTACACATGGCCTCCCAACACTTCTGATTGCAGAACTGCAATATATGCTCAAGGCTATTTTTCAGGAAATGGATCACTTCTGTGCTTTACAGTTGGATAGATCAGAAGTTTGGTTTTGCTGTAGCCATAAGTTTTTTTTCTGGGTTACCTGCCAAAAATACTGCAGACAATATTCATCAACTGATACTTATTTACATTACTCTGAGTGCCATTAAGCTAAGTCTAAATATGCATTTATTTTTCTTTAACCATTAGGAAAGGATTGGTACTTGGTGCACTTGACACTTACTGTGACAGATGTGAACGACAATGTACCTGAGTGGGCCATGGAGCCCTTCCCATTCTTAGCTGTAGTTTCCCCTGAAACTGCAGGAGGTACTGAAGTATACAAGCTGCTTGCTGTGGATGCAGATGAAGGGATCCATGGAACTGTAGAATATTTTCTCTTGGAAGGTAAATTTTAACCCCATCATTTCCTGTGTATTAAGCTTTGCTATTGTGAATTTTTGCATGTTTTAACTTCGGTTTTGCTAGTAAAAGATATTTCCCTCCTCCTGCAAAAGGTTCACATGTCTTCATTTCTGTGTGTGAGTCAAATCAACTTTTACTGAGGCTATGGACAGATTTGCCAGAGGGTGTTGTCCCTGCAAAGCTGGATTCCTGCCCCAGTTGGCCCTCAGAAGATGGTGGGGACCAGAGCAGTCAGTACTTCTCATGCCTTTGGCAGTGAGGTGGCAGTGGCAGCAGTGATTAGTACCTCTCTGTTGGACTGCTTGTTTATGAGATAGGGCAGTATGTGGAGCAAAGTTTGTTGGGTGGAGAGAATTAATGTTCCTTCTTCGTTATGGGAGTTGTGCTTGTGGTTAATTTCTAATCTGTTTTAAGGGTCTGGGTTGTGCCTTAGCTTGACAAAACTTGTATAGACTCATTAATAATTGTCTTTATAAGTCTCTTAAACTTCAGCAATAGTTTAACACTGTCTAAGCAGAAGGGCAGTGGCAATACCTCTCCAAGGGTGAATTTCTTCCTCTTGGCGAGGACTTTAGCAGGATGTTTTCTCGTAATGGGTATTTAGGGTCAAACGACAGCAAAGTATTGGAGGATAAAGAACAATGGTAATTGTCCAGAGAAGTAAAATGCAAGTTAGAAAGGTAATTGTAGAAGTAATTACTGATTTCTAAGTTTTAAAGAAACTTTTGAATTTCAGTGTGCATGCTGATCCTAAGGCAAAATCAACTTGGGAATTGATACTGCATTCCCTCTCAATCAAGTAAAAATGTTCTTGCTGACAACAAATTGTGGATTTGTTCTTTTTAGGTGGTGAAGGCAGATTTGAAGTTGAGAGGGACACTGGCTGGATTAAAACAACAGGTTTGCCCTTGGTGAGGGACAAGGAGTATTTGCTGACTGTACTAGCAGAAGATAAACTTGGCAGCAGAGGGTCTCCAGCCTCTGTTTCTATAATCGCTGGGTATCGGCCACCACAGTTCACCAACATATCATACTTGGCTTATGTTCCTGAAAGTATGCCACGAGGAGAATCGTAAGTGACAGTTAAACATAATGCAGTGAGATTGTGTTCATTGTTTAACTTCTTTTTGATCTCCCCAGTACCCCAGTATTACTCGTGACTGAGACACAGTGAGGAGCAGTTTAGGTACCTTAATGGAAGGGATCAAGATACAATCTGATTGATGCATTCTTTTGAATTTACCCTTTTATGCAGAAAAGCAACACTGAATAATTGAGGTTGTTTGTGGTGTGTTGTTTTTTAATGATGTGGGAGGTATTAGGAGATGCTGATTGGGTCTTAATTTCCAAACAAAATTCAGAATATAAGTCAGAACTGTTAGCTCATGAAGAAAGATATCCTGGTGCAAAATAATGTAATAATTTCACGTGTCAAATCTGGAGAAGTGCATTCTCCATCAAGTGAAAATTGGAAAAAAACCAAAAGAATTTCTTTGCTGTCTTCATCTTGATGACAGCAAAATGAAGATGCCACAAACCTCGCCGTGTTATTTTCCATTCTTTGTCTAACCACGTGGACCTGAATAACACAGAAGATGTAAGCAGCATAGACCCACCCGAGTACTCAATTCTGCCTTTCCCAAACAGTTCTGTTCTTAAGGCAAACATTTCCAGTTGAATTGAGAATATTTTTGTTCAGTAAATGTCTTGTGTGGCCATTCAACCCTTATTGTATTATCTATGGTGTTGTATTTTACTGTTAATCTACACTGTTGAGTTTTACAGTGTTTAAATAGTAAGAGCATGTTAGGAAAAAAGAATAATAGCAACTGTTAGAGAAAAACCTTATCTACTATTGAAACTGCAATAGCTGAAATAGCACAGGCATAAAAGAAATGCAAGAACTGTGAAATGCTGCACTGCTGAACAGGTACCTGCTATCTTGGGTTCAATAATATTTAGGATTAAAAAGAATAAAATTCTGTATAAGTAATTAACATGGTTATTATAATGTCAGAAGAGGGTTGAATATATGCAATGTGCTCAATGAAAGCAGTTTCCTTTTGTTTGTTGACCTAGGAATAGTCATGAAAATCCACATAGAATCCTAAAGTTCTGATGTTTAAATTGGACCAGTTGCACAAGTATGCAGGAAAACAGAGCTGTTGTCATGCACTGGATTTCTGGGTTTAGGATTTCACGGTTGCAGGATGATTTAAAACTGCTACTGGGCAGGGGAATGTTGCCAGATCTTCCTCTTCCTTTGGTCCGCCACTTGTGCTAATAATCTAGCTGCATGAGCTGGCTGATACAATGACAGACAAAGCAAAAAAAAAAAAAAAAAAAAAAAAAAAAAGAGGGGGAAAAAGCTTTCAGTTGGGTAATTAAACGTGTTCACAGCATGACCTTGTGATTTTTAGTGCTGACAGGAGAGGAGAGGTGGCGTGAATGTGCAGCCAAGGTAGGGAGCTAGAAGGAGGACAAAATAATTCCTGTTGGCAGGGACACAGTCATGCACTAGCTGAAACCTGAGTGTGAGACCACATCATAGGAAAATACCGAACAATCCCTGAAGTGAGGTAATGACCTCACTTTTCCATTGTTTCAGTCGTGCACCTGAGGGAAGTGAGAAGACAGTCTCAAGCTGCAACAGGGGAAGTTTAGGCTGGAGGTGAGGAGAAAGTTCTTCACCGAGAGAGTGATTCGTCATTGGAATGGGCTGCCCGGGGAGGTGGTTGAGTCTCCGTCCCTGGAGGCGTTCAGGAGGGGACTGGATGTGGCACTTGGTGCCATGGTCTAGTTGTGAGGTTATGGTTACAGGTTGGACTCGATGATCTTCAAGGTCTCTTCCAACCTTGGTAATTCTATTCTATTCTATTCTAAGCTGTTAGACAGCAGCGTGGAAATACAATGGAAAAAAAGCCATTTGCACAAATGGAATTTTGTCTTTTTCATTGCAGTTGTCACTGTATCAAACATGTTGTTGGATTCTCCTGGGAGATAGAATTCTTTTTCCTAAGAAACCTGCATGCTAAGGCAACAGGCAATAGAAGAATTAGTATTGTATTTTAAACCCTTTAAATATATATATTTTTTTAATGTCATCTTTTACTTCATGCTGCAAGTGTTTTCTCACTTGAAGACTTTAAACACGTTGTACTTCAGTGGAAAAAAGATAGTGCTAGACAAGAACAAACCCCACATGTTCTGTATAACTGGCATGTTAGTGACTGGCTTTTATCCTTTTGCAGCTATCTGTTGAAAATTCAGGTGAAATGACTGCAGCAGCAAACTTGCCATGCTGTGATTAAAAGTAATCTTTTGTGTCTTGTTTTAGTTTGCTGCCTGAAAACCATCACTGTCATCGAGGAAAGTTAGAACAGGCAAATTCATCTGCAGCATCTGTGTTTTTATTCCTTACTGTGTTTTGCTTCCAAGAATTCTATCCTTATCTATTTAACCCCAAGGTGACAGAACTATTGTATAACAAACTGTTTGCATTTGGTGTTTAGCTATCACTGGCTTCAGTTAGTATTGCCCTGATCAGACCTATGGGACTGCACAGGATCACAGAATCACAGGATGTTAGGGGTTGGAAGGAGCCTCAGAAGATCATTGAGTCCAGCTCCCTGCCAGAGCAGGACAACTGAATCTATCGCAGGCTGCACAGGAATGCATCCAGATGGGTCTTGGAAGTCTTCACCATAATTTTTGATATATATACTTTGTGTGATATTTTTCAATATGCTTTGTTATGTGCTCAAGAGTATTTTTTCTTTTTTCTTTTTTTTTTTTTTTTAATTAAAATGCAGTTTTCTTACAGTCACTGCTGTATCACATCAAAAGAAATCTCTGAGCTACAGTTTACTGACTAATCCTAGTGGGCTATTCAGCATTGATCATGGAACAGGAGATATCAGTTTAACTCGGAGTGTGGATTATGAGAGTGACCAACACCAGTATCTTCTTCTGGTCAGAGCAGAGGAAAATGAGGAACAACAGTTGAGCAGTGCAGCTGAGGTAGGTGTTAATTTCTGGCAGTCTCTATATTTCCGTTTTCTGTCAGCCTTTCCGGAGTTCTGTACAGATTCATTAGGGGCTCTCATTTCCCCATCTCATCCTCTCTCTTCTACTGTCTATGTTTAAAGTCTTTCTGACTATTTGAGGGCAGGTTTAGGAACTCGTAGAGTTCATCCTTGCAAATGCTGAAAGGGCTATTTCTGTGAGGGATTGACATGCCATCCCATCCCCTGTCTGGGAAGATATGGAAATGGATGTGGCCAAGCCATGGAAAAGGTTTTGTTCTGCACTAAACCTTCATAAAGGATGATGACTTTTTGAGATTGTTCCGGTTTAAAACAAAGGCAGAACAGAAAATTACTTGTTTCATATCAAGGACATGAAATGAACTTGTAAAGAGAGAAAGTAGTAAAACCAAACAGATATCAAGGTGTTTAGTTATTCGAATTCAAGGATTCACCGAGCTAGGAAATCCATGCTTATTCCTGCTGCAGGAAGTAAGATGTACCCAATAGTGGGAACAGGAGGTCTGAATTATTAGGACCAAGTGTGAGGTCACAGTGAAACAAAACCCCAATATGTCCATGTAACAAATAGTGGCTGTAGCGTTCCAGAGACCCATGATTTCTATTGACCCTTTTATGTACTACAAGATTAAGAGTGTTAGAGTATGACTTGAAAGATCGTGAGATGATGAGAGGAAAATTTTGCTGCAAGGGACTGAGACTTGGCAATTTCTATTATCATAGAATCATAGAATGGCTTGAGATGGAAGGGAACTTAAGGATCATCTAAGTTCCAACCCCCTTGCCATGGGCAGGTACACCTCCTACAAGACCACAGTACTCAGAGCCTCATTCAGCCTGTTCTTAAGCACTTTCAGGAGTGAGGCATCCACAAACTCTCTGGGCAACCCATTCCAGTGTCTCACCACCTTCATAGTAAACCATTTCTTACTAATGTCTAATCTAAATCTACCCTGCTGTATTCTGGAAGCTAATATTTCAGTGATTCTCAGTAGAAGAACAACAATCTCAGAAAAATGGCTTAGTCTATGTGCTATGGCTTCTTAAGACCTCAAGGATGTTGTTGGGAAATTCTTCCTGCCAGTATTTCTAGAGCAGTAGAATCATTACCTTGATGAATTTTGCTGTTTAACATACCCCTCTTTTCCATTAAGGTTTTGGTTGTAATCACAGATGTGAATGATTGTGCCCCTGAATTTCATCAGATGATTTACAGCAAAGCTGATGTTCCTGAAACAGTTACAATGACAACTGCGCTTCTCCAAGGTTAGTACTTCTAAACTGATTTGTTACATTCAGTGTGAGTATTTTATTTTCTTCTCACAATTAGAATTCAGTTCAGAAGGCAAAATGACCTGGCCCAGCGTCGGTAGTAGAGACTCTCTGAAGACAAATGGCACCTTGTGGGATTGGGTCATAATTATTTACTACTGGCACAGCCAAAATGATTTTGACAGGAGACAAAGGAAAGAAATCTTTGTAGGAGTTTGAAGTAACAGGACTTTGGTTGTGGTTGGTATTGTATCAGCAGGCTTATAGTAGCAATCTTGCAGTGTTTCTTTATTTGAAGGAAGAGAGTGATGTTGGATCAGAAATAATGGACACATCAGCTCACCCTCTCTGCCTGTCTTTTAAAGTGCTATGTGGGCTGGCTGAAGGGAATACTGCTTTCTTTGAATCCAGCAGACAAAGGCAAGATCTAGTGGCTGAATTCAATCAGGGACTTAAAATTTTCCTTTTTTTCCTTAAAATCAACTTGCATTCAGGTAAGGGTTAGTTTAATAAAAAGCACAAGGGATAGCAGAATCTTATAAATTATTTCAAACACCACATGCCAAGGCAAATGCTATTACAGCTTCGAACAACACACTAATTCTCTTGTTAAAGTACTTAACATTCCAATTCGCAGGCTTTGATCTATACAATGTCTTTCTTTTCTCTTTTAGTGACAGCCTCTGACTGCGATTCAAAGGAGAACGCTGAGTTGCTGTATTATACTTTGAGTCAAGATTTCAGGATTAGTTCTCATGGTACTATTTTTCCAGCAACACAGCTGGACTATGAGCGACCTAACCATCTGTATGAGTTTGTAGTGCTGGCCGTGGATAAAGGGAAGAGCCAAAGACTGGGACAGCAACTGTTAGGATCCACATTTCGAATGTGAATGATGAAGCACCTGAATTTTCTCAGAGCATGTAAATACATATTTTTAAAACTCTGTCGTCTTTGTCATTGACTCTAGTTGTTTGTGTTGGAAAGCTGATCATTACAACATGGTAACTGGCTTAGATTCAGTCAAATTTGAGAGTTGGACTGGCAAATGTGGAACAATCATTGACTTTGAGACTCTCTTACTATCAGTTTTGGAAGAATAAAAACAAACCACAAAGAAGACATCTTTAAATTTGGTTTCTAAGTTTAAGGTTTAGGCATGCTTTCAGTAGTAGGACATGTTTAACTACCTAGAGAGGTAGTATATAGAATCATAGAATGATTTGGGTTGGAAGGGACCTCAAAGGTTGTCCAGTCCAACCCCTTTCAAGGGACATCCTTCATTAGATCAGGTTGCCCAGAGTCCTGTTGAGCCCGACTTTGAATATCTCCGGTGATGGGGCCTCAACTACCTCTCTAGGCAACCTGTTCTAGTGTTCCACTACCCTCATGGTAAAGAACTGTATCCTAATATCCAGCCTGGATCTACTCTAATTTAAAACCATTGCCCCTGTCATATCCCTACATAGACACTCTGTAGTAGGACTTGTGTATCTACCTAGAGAGAAGAAGTATATAGGCACTTTCTTTTGACAGATCTTGCACTTAGGTTTTCCCCAGTATGTACTGAAAGTGGTGGTGCAATCATTTCAAATTATTCAAGAAGACCTCTGTACCACCAAAGGAAATCAAGCAGAAAAAGCAGGCACCTCAGTGTTGTCTTCAGCCCTCATTCAGAGTGCATGGTGGAATTTTGCCTTTTAGTTAGGCAATTTAAGCTTAAGCAGAGTCAACACTCTGCATCTTTGGTTTATAATTGCTCAAGAAAAATGCTTCAATGACAGAATCCTAAATGACCACTGAATTGTAAAACCCACAAACCAAATGCCAATAAGTGGAATTCACTTAATTTTACTTAGACCCATGCCCTACAAAGTCTGCTTTTTTGCTCTTGCTCTCTCTTCCCCACTCCCCCATACAGCATCAGTAAGCATTTTAATTCCATAGCTGGGGCTCAAAAACATCTGAAGCAGTGTCAAAAGTACTATAAACTTGGATTTGCATTTAAGGCTTAGTAATGAAATTCACAGTCAGTCTCTGAACCAGTCTTCTACTCTTAAAAGTAGAAGTTGCTCAGAACAAAACCTAGGTGGAGATTTCAGTGATGCTGAGCTTGTGGTTTTGCTGAACAAAACAGCAAAGCTTTCTGACAGTCCTTATTGTACGTAAAGGTAACCTCTGGCTTCAAAATCTTGTGCCTGCTTTTCTTTCCCAAACACTGCTTAGGAGATACAGCTTGGAAAAGTTGATATTCTGTTAATTCTTATTGGATCTCTATGCATTTTCAAGCACTAAACCAAACTAAGTTTCTCAGTCTTCATATGTTGCTTATTTTTCATGCATGTGGTTGTCTTAATATTCAAGGTCTTTGAATATTTACCTGTATCAGTTCCTCATTTTTTAACCATAAGTAAGTGACACTGTTAAAGAATTTGTAAACATCTCTAACAAACTGGAAGCTAAAAACAAACTATAAAAAAAAAACCCAGCACCCTGCCAGCTGTTATATTTAAAGCTTACTGAAGAATATGACTAAAATTAACATTAGTTGAAGTTACCAAACATTCACAAGAAGCTTTCCTGTTTCCTCTGCAATAGCAGGCAAACTTCTACTCTGTATGTGTGTAAATTGGCACTGGAATTGAATTCAGCTCCTGGAATTCAAGCTATCTCAGGTTTTTATTCACCCAGGTTAAACAGGCTTTATTTTATTTATTTATTTATTTATTTATTTATTTATTTTCAAAGTGAGAAAGTTAAAGTAAAATCAATCTTCCAACTCCAAAGTGAATTTCAGCCACAACTTCATTATAGTTTTCCTGTGAAATAGATTCGTTGTGAAAACTTGTACATTAGGTCCTGCTGAGAGTCTAGTTTGCAATTAATGTTGTACTCTGTAGCAGGCTAATACAAGACAAGTTGATGATGTCCTTCTAGCTTCTTGCTTAAATAGATTTGCAGTCTTGTATAAACCTACAATTCCTTGTCACGAGCTTTCCTTCATCACAGTTATTCTTTATCTCAGTTATGAAATGCTTAAGGCTACCATTCTGTTCCATTTTGTCAGTTTTCACTTTCTCTTTGTTAAGAGACCTCTTCGGATGCCTGGAACTCTTCTGTCCCTATATTTCATGTTCAAAATTATTGGAATTACTGTTCATTTGCTTTCCAGATGCAGAGTTAACAGTGTCCTGAGGGTTGTGACTGAGCTAAACTGGGATAATTTACTTCGCTTACTTCATTGCATGTTAAATTGGGGGAAGAAAAAAAGCAGTTTCTGTGAAGGTTGGATGAAAACACACATATATCTAGGGGAAAAAAAAAAAAAAAAAAAGCTCAGGGGGATGGTTTCTATGCATCCATTTTCTTTTTCTGTGATTTTTTTCCCCCTATATGATGAGTAGGTCCATAAGCACTTTGAACCCGGTAGTATTTTATATTGTTGGATACAGCCAACTGTAGTTCATTTTTATGGATGCATTTTGGAATATCTCCTATGGGCAGGACTGTAGTATGCATAGTTTGGACTATGTTCAATCCATTCAGACAAAAAGAATAAATGCTTGGGACTTGGCTAAAACAGGGGCCTTTTCTACTCCAGAGAGTGTTAAATTTTGGCTGATAATACCTCTTAAGAGCTTAAAATGTCAGTGATATGGACTTGATGTTTTTGTAAAAATGACATTATACACACGTCCTCCAGATCTGATTCTCAGTCATGCTGGTGGCAAAGACTACACCAAAAGCATTTTTAGAGCTTGTATCAGAAAGTGTACTATAACAAGCAGTGCTGTCAGTTTAGAAAACATTGGCTTTGAATCGTGCAACTCACGTTTTTATATTAAAAAGAGAAGAGTGAATTCTCCAAGTAACGAAAGTCTTGTAGCACAGAAGAGCTTTAATACTGCTTGAAGTTTGTGATGGAGGGGAGGCAACACCAGAAAGATATGGGTGGCAGGATAGATCATTAATAGTATTTCACTGGTGTAACTGTATTAATAAACTACAAATCTCTGCACAGGCAGCCAGTGGGTGTTGTAAAGCATAGTTCTGTATATGTTATTTCCTGTCTAAATTCCTAAATGAGTTGTCATAATTTCTTTTAACAGTTACAGAAGTTTTGTTTCTGAAGATGCAGGCCCAAATACACTGATTGCTACAGTTAATGCTGTTGACCCTGATGGAGATGGTGTGACCTATGATATTCTGTCTGGAAATGAAAAAGGAAACTTTGTTATTGATCCTAAGAAAGGTAATATTATCTTAGCTCTTTGCTGCTGCTGTCACAGTGTTGATTCTCATGTGATGCCGCTTGAATTGGTCTTCCTTAGGTAGCAGTTATAAGAGCTGGATAGCATATGCTGTTTTAAGCTAATACTAATGTAATATTAAAAAAGTGCAGGAAAAACATGCAGTCGTTGTAGACATTGATAATATTGAAAAAAGGGTACCATTTTCCTAAAAGCTTTGTATAATTGATCTTATTTGTTCATTGTTTGCTTTCAGTTAACTTAACAGAGAGCGTGATTATAAATAGCAGGTGAGTTAATAGATAGCAAGTTAATGGAGAGTGTTATTACTGATAGACATTCCAAAATGTCAAAAAAGGATTTGGATAATATTTAGAACCAAAAATATGCACAAACACACATCATCTGAGTAGGCTGGCATATCCCTTTGAATTCATAGGCTTGCTGTTGGTTGCTTGAAAAAACAAAAGGCAATGTTTGGAGACAGAAACAGGCAACTGGATTGAAAGCCAACTGAAGTAACTTAATTAACTTCAGTTAACCTATTTTATGCTTAACCTGTTTTGAACTGCAATCAAAATCTGAATGTAACGTGTTGAATATATAGGAAGGAATAAGCTGCTTAAAGTTATTCCTTCTTTTTATTTCACTTAGCATGAAATTTTAATGCCAATGAAAATCATGTTTTTGCAATATTAATGTTAGGTTCTGAAATGTTCCCAAAAATATGATATGCAGGTAACTTGCAAGTGTTGAAGCATGATCCTCAATTTACTGAGAGCTCCTTTTATCCTTTCCAACTTAAAAATAGAGCTGTAGCTTCCAAGAGTTAAGTTTCTAAAGATACTTTAGCACCTGAAAAGGAGCAATGGTTTTAAACGTGCCTTAATTGCCACAGGGGTAGTAGATCTGATGCTTCTGAAAATCTTTATTGTAGTGCTTAAAGAATCTTAAAATTTGATTGATAGGACTAGCTCCATAGTTTTAATATAGATGATAATTTATATGGACTTTTTTGCTTTTTTACCAATTAACTTAATTTTATAACCATTAGAATTGTTTTCCAAAACACTTTCAGGTTTTTGCTGCTTAGTGAAGCAGTAAAGGTTTATAGAGGGGCTTGAAGCAGTTTCCTTTCAGAAATGAATCATGTCAGGGGAATAGTCTGTACTCCCTTGATGCAGAAATGCCAAGGTAAAGTGGAGAAGTGTCAGAAATAAGTGCTGCAGCTAAAACAATACATTTGCAAGTTAACTGAGTGACATTGATCTGTAACAATACAATTTCTGTTGTGCCTGATGAAGAACAGAGGTGATTGATGGATGATGGAGCAAAGGAATGAGAGCTTCTTACTGCATGGTCTCAGGTAGCTGTAGTCTCTTCTGATTTTGTAGCAAATCTTCCATATATCTTTCTTTGGCAATGCCTTTATGTCTCATTTAGGAGGGTGTATCATTTGAGTGACTTGGGAGAGTAGCTAAATACAGTTTTTCTGAGAATATACCTATATTGAAATGCTGCTATGATTGTGATGCACAAAGGTAAACTTCAGCTAGTTTCAGTTGAGCTAGTATCACTAATTATGGAAGTAAACCTGGTGATTAGTGCTTCATTGCAATAATGCTACAGGAACATAGCCAGACTCACTGATGGGGCAGGTGCAGGTAAAACTGAAGTCTGCCACAAAGTTTTTCTGGATTTGGGTCTTTTTTTTTTCTGTGATAGGTAGAGGAATGCTAACATAGGCAGGTCAGCTGAATTGTAGCTGTTCTCTCATTTGGCTCTGTAGACAAACAAACTTATTATGCTGACTTAATTTTGTTTTAATATCAGACTGCAGTGAAAATACCACAGTTAAACTGTAGCAGCCTTGTGGTTTATTCATGAGTAGGTACGTCAGGATGATTTGGTGTTGTGCTTGCTGGTGAGAAGAATAATAGTAATTGGTTAGTAAAAAAAAAATCCAAACTCAACCACAATCTACTGTTGTTTTTACAGGGCTAGTTAGACTTCGTTCAAGTCCATTTCCAAAGCTGCAGGGACCAGAATATGTACTTAATGTCACAGCTACTGATGATAACACCTCTGGAGGGCCCCATTCTCTTACAAGTACTGCCCAGGTTGTTGTGAGAATTGACGATGTCAACAATAATAAACCTGTCTTTCAGAAGGTAAATACATGAGGCTCTGTAGCAAATGTTTAAGACTGCAAGTGATGCAGCAGATGAGCTATTCAAGAAGTGATCTGCTTTTGTTTCTGAGTCCTGGTGCTTCTTTCTCTGTTTTTTCCATCCCTCTCCTAAGACTTAGAGGATTTGTTCTCCTCTTGTGGCAGAACAGTTCCTGTGAGCCCTGTCTCTTTCCTGAACCACATCTCATCTCTGGCATGTTAGAATGTGAGCCTTTTGGAGGTTCAGAGTGACATGTGAAGAGGAATTGCTAGGTATAGCTATCTATGCACTGGCCCTGTGTTGCAAAATATTCCAAAGTACCTCTCTAAATTACATAGGCTTCTTCTGATCATTGTGTGCATGGAACTGATGGAAGAGAGAAGTATGGAAGTGTTTTAACTTAACTTGTAAAGTGCTGTAAATAATAAATGTTTGAATATGCTTTAATAATGTTAATTCATGTTTAAGATCTGTTGTCTAATAATTTCAAGTTTGATGCTGATGGCTAAAATGTTGGTAGGCAATGTTGCATATTTCACAAAGTGAGTGACTTTATGACAGTCTTTGAAATTCTCAGTAATCTGTCCTTGATAAGTTACTCAGTGTAGAAATCTCTTTTGACCAAAGCAATTCTGTGGTTTGGGCAACTGTATGCCCTCTTTTTTTGGTAAGGCTTCTGCTTGGAGAGAAAAATATTTGCATTTGGAAGTATACACAACTGTAACTTTTTTTCCAACTGTTTTCATTAGTTGGAGATGCTCAGTGGCCTTGTCTCGTGTGTTGTTCCTATAAACCATAAAAAATAGCAAGTGGAGCCTGTAAATTAATTGTGCTACAGAGAAAACATTGACATCAGTGCATATGAATGGAAGTGTAGCTAAATCTCTTTTCATTTCTACACTCTAATGTATCTGTAAATCAAATGTCATGGTAAGGTTTTTTTCCCCCTCTCTTCTTTCAGTGTCAGTATTATCAGGAACATGCTTCTGTTTTGGAAAACCAGCCTTCAGGGACAGCTGTACTGCAGGTTGAAGCCACTGATGCTGATGAAGGAGTCAATGGTATGGTGAAATATGGCTTGATGCACAGAGGTGGTGTTCTACCAGCATTTAGTATTCATCCTGACACAGGTAAAATGAATATTACAACTGAATACTGGAGACCACTTTGTTACATGGGTTGAAAAAAAATTAAAATCAGATTTCATACTTTTTCATTTAGTTTTGTGATAGCAGACAGAATATAAACCATATTAACTGCAGGAACAAATAGTCTCCTTTTAGTTTCATGCATGTCCAGTACTGAACTAGAGCTGATACTTTCCCTGAAATGTGGAAGTTCTTTGTGAAACAACTCTTGTGGTTTTGTGATTAGATTAAAAACAAAGCCACAAATTTTAAAATGCACATTATCTTAAAGCATTGCTTATGGCATGTAAATGATTTATCCATATGACAGTAGCCTTGTAAACAGCAGAGAGACCAAGTCTTGCAAGGCCAAAACTAAATGCAGGCTGAACTTCTGGAGAATAAAAAGCATGAAATACACCTTCATTATTCTTCTTCCCTTTCTTTTTAAACTTATTCCCTTAAAGATAATTTGTTACTTATCTCCATTTTCAAAATTTAGGTGCAATTAAGTGTATATGAAGTCTGTATCAGCACAGTTTAGGCTATTGAAGTTGTTAAACCTTGCGTTTGAATCCTTGAACCCGAAGTTCACGTTACAGGCGTATTTAACCTATTGTACTGTTTCTCAATGTATTGACAGACAAGTAAACATCTAAATGTAGAATATTATCAAATGCATAGTATTTTAACTCTGGTATTACGTTTGTTTTCAGGAGTTCTGACAACTGCTCAGGTATTTGATCGAGAAAAGCAGAGGGAATATCCCATCACTGTGACAGCAACAGATCAGGCAGCGGAACTGCTCATTGGAATATGTCAGATAAATATTATCATCCTGGACCAAAATGACAATGATCCCAGATTTGAAAACACCCACTATGAATGTAATTGAGAGTCATTGGATAGAGTTTCGGTGCCCTGACTGTGAGCTTACCTGATGGCTAGGATTTTTGAGTTTTGTCTTTCCTGGCAGTAGATCATGTGGATCATGTGACCCACTAGGTGATTGCAGCCAGAGATGCATTACCTTAATTGCAGAATTGCTGTTCTGTGTAATGTGCAATGTAATAAGTACAGTCTGGACTCTTAGGCCTTCTTGAGTGTCTCTATGGGAGAATTCCTTGCAACAATAGACATGTCTGTATCTTTGTTTACTTGAGCACACCATGTGTCTGTGGTACTACACAAAGAATGTGAGTGTGCAGCACTGTGCAATACCTGTATCCTTTGTTTTCTGATCAACAGATTCTCGTCATAACTTTTCTCATTTGAATTTTTGTAATTCTTCATTGTTCACTGTTTTACTTTTCCTTCTTGATTCGTAAAAACCACCTTCCTGTTCATGGATAAACATCCAGAGGCATGTGTAATAGTCATTAAAAAATGAAGACTGGTAGTTCTTAAGTTAGTTATTCTATGCAAATCCTAGAGAGTAGTTTCTGATTGTGTGGTCCTTTTCTTCTGGTTTTATGCACTAAATTAAAATTCATACAGTGCAGTTCATCCCTTAGCAAAACTGCAGGACAAAATAAGTAGTATCTTATGAGAAATAAGAATTCCAAATTATGGATGTGATAATGTGAAGATCTAATGTGACCTGTAGCTCTGGAGTGATGGCCATTGTTCCAAAGGAGATAAAGTTGTAGCTCCTATACATTGATAATTTAGTATTTTTTGTTCTTTCTTTCATGTGCTTTGAAAGATATATTTTAGTGAATTAATGATCAGTTTGAAATGTCCATTCCTTACATTAGATTTCCTAAAAGAGGACACAAGAGTTGGGACCAGTTTTCTTCGTGTTGCAGCCCATGATGATGACTACAGCTCAAATGCTGCCATTACATACTCAATAGCAAATGAAGAACCCAATTATTTGCAGATTAATCCTACTACAGGCTGGGTGTATGTGAACCAACCCATATCTCAGGTATGGCACTTTCATTCCTCTTTAAGCTGGCTATCTCAGGAGGGACTGAGGTCTTGAGTTTGTGTTACACTTCATATTAAAGGATCAATATGTCATGTTTAAATTAAACTTGAGTCTAAGGCTTTTAGCTGATGAGTTCATTGATTGTGACTTGCATCTAAGCAAGCCTTGCTTTCAGCTGGAAGGTAGCCACTGACAGCATTGACACTGAGAACTTCCCATTTCGTTAGCTTTGACATACTAACAGTAAGGACTTGAGGGCTGAGTCTGTAAGCAGGGGAGCAAGAACCCAGGTGTAGGACTTTGCTGTGTTAACAGGCAATGAGTTAAGACACAAGTCTGAATGTGAAAGAGTGTGAGACTTTACTTCTGGTACAGATTACCAACCTGATACACATCAGTCATGGTGGCGTAAACATGGCTATCCCTCAGTATGGTGAAGGTGCAGTGAACAAGATAGTTTCAGGAAGTTATCCAAAAGTTACCAGTGTCAGCTTTTTCTAAATACCTGCATAAGCAGTTTGATATTTTCAGAGTTATAATTTGTACTGAAACATATTGTTGTAGATATCAATCTTTAAATATATAGTAGAGATTTAACTTCTAAGTAACTGACACACAGAACCGCGGTGAAAATGTGTATTATCAAATATATTTTCCTTGTTGAATGTGAGACCCTTACAGACCTAATAACAAAAACTGTTGGTAGCTAAGCTTAGGAGCTCAAAGGCTCCACAAAGTGGGTATGTTTGGTTTTTGTTTTAAACTTTGTGTGAAATTTGCTAAGGTTTATTGAGACAAGTAGCAACAGTTTCCAACAGTGTGGATTAAAGCATATAGCAGAATTTTGATGAACCTTGCACTTACTTCATATTCTGAGCTCATTATTCTGCACTTGTGGAAGTGTTTCTTCTGTACAGGTTTGTTTTTTTAAGTGTGTCTTTACATTTACTAATTTGTTTGGAAACAAAAATCAGTTGTATTAATTTATTGGGGAAAAAAAAATTAAAGAAGGTGCCTGATTCAAAATCCTCTGTAAGAAGAGCTTTCTTTACTGCTCAGAGGTCATCTATAGTTCGAGAGATTATTGCTACAGACGGAGGTAACAGAAGCAGTAAAGTTGAACTTGCAGTAACTATTACCAGTGCAAAAAACCAGCCTCCACAGTGGGAAAGAGAAAGCTACGAAGTTGTTGTTCCAGAGAACACTACACGAGATGCATCAATTCTGGTAAGGTTGGAACAGGCTTGGCTATCTGTCTATAGCTCAAAGGCCACTGAATAACTGAATGTTGCTTATTTGCTTAGATGTAGTGAGCTTTTATAATGGTTTTGGGTATTGCAGGGACCAATGATCTACTATCAGTTTTCTTTCAGAAGCACTAATGGTAACCAGGATTTTTGGTTTAGTTTGTATGTGTTGCAACCTTTATTTAATTTTCTTCCACTTGGACAGCACAACAGGTGTTCCAAATTTTTTAATGCTATTGTGTTACATGAGATGAGTACCGGACTTAAAGTACTTAGAATTGCTCGATTTGATTGCTCAGAGTGAGTAAATGGAACAACTTTATGAAGTAACTTCAATATTTACACTTTTAGGATAAGTTAATGAGTAACCAAATGTGTAATGAGTGGTGACCTTTGGCTGCAGCTGTGTGCAGCCTGAAGATATGCTGGATAGGGTTAAGATTTGGTCTCAGGAAATACATGACCTCATGTTTCATAGAATCATAGAATCATAGAATCAGTCAAGGTTGGAAGGGACCACAAGGATCATCTAGTTCCAACCCCTGCCATGGGCAGGGACACCCTACACTAGATCACGCTGGCCAGAGCCTCGTCCAGCCTGGTCTTAAACACCTCCAGGGACTGGGCCTCAACCACCTCCCTGGACAACCCATTCCAGGGCTTCACCACTCTCATGGTAAAGAACCTCTTCCTCACATCCAGCCTGAATCTCCCCATTTCCAGCTTCATTCCATTTGATAGATGCAGGTCTAGGTGATTCAATACACAAAAGGTTTTAGAAATGTTGTGGTACTTAAAAAACTGTTGATTATGCAAAATTTTTGCACCGTGCAGACAATCAAAGCAAGTTCTCCCCTTGGTGATCCCCGTGTGACTTACAACCTAGAAGAGGGCCTTGTACCAGAGACCAACATGCCAGTTCGTTTCTACCTGACTCCAAACAGACATGATGGTTCTGCTTCAATCCTAGTAGCTGAGCCACTAGATTATGAAACAACAAAGAGATTTCTGCTGAGGGTTCGAGCACAGAATGTCGCTGCAGTTCCTCTGGCAGCATTCACTACAGTCTATATTAATGTAACAGGTGTGTAAGCTGTGTGGTGATGTTACAGTATATTAATAGTAGTTGTGGTTTCTTTTTTTTTTTCCCCTTTAAAATGTAATAATTTTTTCATGTGCTCTTTTTTATGCTTCAGATGTCAATGACAATGTTCCATTCTTCACTTCATCTATTTATGAAGCCTCGGTAGCAGAGGGAGCTGCTGTTGGGACATTTGTTGTTCAAGTGTCTGCCACTGACCTTGACCTTGGTCAGAATGGTGAGGTAAGAAGTGGGTTCCTATGTCTTCTGTGATGAAAGGTATGGAATAGCTTCCAAAGGTAAACCAGACTGTAAGTCTTCAAACTAGAAAAGGGATGACCAATAGGGAAATGCGAGGTGAAATAGTTAATTACTTGCTTTTCTTTCTTGCTGTGTGAAAAAATGCAATGGAAACTAGAGGGTGAAGAAATACAACCTGTAGTTAAGGTGAAAAACATGCCCTGGTTTGAAAAGGTTTACATAGACCTAAAGTGTGATTGGAGATTAAAAGCTTCTGTGAGTTGTAAATTGTGGAGGATACTGAGAACTGAACTCTTACAAAATATGTCAGGTAAATGACAAAAGTGGATGCATTTGGTAGTGATTTTAAAAACTGGAGGTAGTTATATGCTTAGAACAAGAGTGCAAGCTGGAGTCAAGTGCACAAAAATATATGTGTATAGTAGAGACTAAAATATGATCCATGATACTAAGCAAGATCAAATCAGCTCCCCTGTGGCTTATTATATTAGTACCTGTGATATTTAGCTGAGTTTGAGTGCAGTCACAGAAGCACTGTGCTTACATGAACTAGCGTCTTGGGAACCAACACAAATGTATTTGCTTTACAGATGTGCAGTCCTCACACAGCTGACTTTTAACTAGGTTGCTCAAGATGGTAGTTTTACTCAGCTATCTCAAACACCAGACTGTTCTTCTTCTCTTTAATTTGTGAACTGTCCAACAAAAGGAAGGTATAAGAATAACAACTTCTTTTTAATCCTTTAGATAGCTTACTCCCTCTTACATGATAGTGGCAGAGACTACACATCTTTTAGCTTGGACTCAGAGACAGGCTCAATATACACTGCCTCAGTGTTTGACAGAGAGAAGAAGGGGTCCTATCTTCTAGAAGTCAAGTCAGTAGATGGCTCTGAATCAGCTCGACCTGGAAAACATGGGAAGCCAAACTCTGGTAAGGGACAAATGTCTGTTGCAAGCATAATTTTACCTGGATTTGTCTTTGAAACCAGAAGCTTGGCGATACAA
Organism: Picus viridis; assembly: GCA_033816785.1. Classification (NCBI taxonomy): domain Eukaryota; kingdom Metazoa; phylum Chordata; class Aves; order Piciformes; family Picidae; genus Picus; species Picus viridis. Next base: position 8,723,997 of record CM066591.1, on the reverse strand, counting down.
GACTAAATGTTAATTTCCCTTTATCAAGTTACGACCGAAAACTGTACAATTGCCATATCAGGCATCAGTTATTCACATATTATCTGTTCAGACAAATTGAATGTGACATGCATTTGATATCCAAGTGCTTTGGAATAATGTTAGTATATATATTGTCCACAACCCTAAGGGTTTGTTTCTGTATTGTCTGCATATTCGTCTTCATTTAATGTGCAGCTAGACAGTTTAAAGAATTGTAGCTGACAGAAGTGGCACAGCTGAGTATTTTAGTTTCTTGTTTCTCTAGACACGGCCTACGTGCGCATTTTTATCAGTGATGTGAATGATAACAAGCCTGTCTTCACTCAGAGTGTCTATGAAGCAAATGTGGATGAAGATCAGGAGGTGGGCTCGACTGTCGTTACGGTCAGCGCTAATGACGACGATGAAGGTAAATTATTGGAATTCCCTGTAGCTGCGTCTAAAATATTAATGAGTTAATTTCAGTGCCCCAAGACATATTTAGTAGTGTTAGAAATGAAAATGCCCTTTTTTTTTTTTTCTTTCTCTAGATTTTAAAACTTCTTTAAGTGTGAACTGATTGGGCATGAACATTAGTTCATAATGGAGCTGCGGGGCATAAGTCAAATAACTCCTATTTTGGAGGCAATGCATTAATGTGGAATGATGTGGAATAATTTCTTTGCCAGCAAATAAAAATGTATTATAGATTAGGTAATTTTCTTACAAATGGGCACCTATAAAAACATCCTGCTTAACTAGAATGAATCAAACTTGGTTTCAGTGAGATTAATTTGTTTTCTTTATGGACAGTACAGTTGTATTTTAAGCAAAAATTAATTGGTACACATTCTCATATTTGAGACTGGCCTTCCTTAAATGGCATGTGATGAGTCTTAGCTATATTGCTTTATCTGCCAATCATTCAGGAATGCAGCTAAAAGTCATGTAAAAATAAGTACCTAACCAGTGGTCATAAAGCAGAAAAGGAACACTACAGACTTCCACCTTTTGGCTGTGGTGCACTACTAATTTGACTTTGCTGTATGGTTAAACATCCTTTTTTTTTTTTTTTTGCTGTTGCACAAGTCCCAGAGCGTTGTTCTGTCAGCCTGTCTGCAAAGTGCAAGTGCATCCTGGTTGCATTTGATTCCTCACCCACCTGAGGTTGAGACAAATGTAATGAAGTTATAATTAAGTTATACTGAAGACAGATTTAGCTACTCAAGGAACTTCTAGTTTATTATGTAGGCTGCCTGTAAATCTATAGTGTTGGATCAGGGAACCTAAAGTGATGGATATGTGGCACTCCGTTTCTGTCCTTTTAATAAAAATTAAAGATGTAGCTATAAGAGAAGGGAAGAAAAGAAGAATGGTAATGTGAAGGTAGAGCTTGCAGAAAGATTAGAAAGTCTTTATTTGATGTAAAACTATTGACTAATCAGTACTGCATCTGAGAAGTTCTCTTAGGGCTGTCTCTGGTTTGGTAGATAATTCTGTTTGTTGGAAAAGTCTATGCATAAGTGAGTGCAGGTTGGTTCTACGGTATGAAGTATTTATAACTCATTCTTACATTCTGGGTGTTAGCAAATAAGAATTTGTCCTGTAGCCTTGGCCACTCATATTGATCCTTCCATGAACTGGAGGGATCATAAGTAATTAACAATTCATAGGAAAGCCACATTTTATAATTAAAATTGGACATTTTGATACATAAACTGACATAGCTGCATGTTTTAAAAGACCACAAAACTGTAGTACCAAAAGCAGTTATATAATTTGCGCTGCATCTTAACACCCCATGTTTTGATCTGCTTCAAGAACTGTGTGCTTTCTGATACTGATGGTAATTGACAGGAACAAATGCTAAATTACGGTATCAGATCACAGCTGGAAACACAGGAGGAGTGCTTGATGTTGAACCAGAAACAGGAGCCATTTTTATTGCCCAGCCACTGGATTATGAAGAAACAAAAATGTATGAGATTCACTTGCTGGCCTCTGATGGGAAATGGGAAGATTATGCAGTTGCCATCATCAATGTCGTGAATAAAAATGACGAGACTCCAGTTTTCTCTATCAATGAATACTATGGAAGTATAATTGAGGAGCTGGATGGATTACCAGTCTTTGTACTTCAGGTAGTGTATGTAGCTTCAGAGATTATAATATTTCAGTGAAAGAGCACAGATTACTCTGGTACAATTATGTTAGTGAAAATCTAGCACAGATATATTAATGGAATTTAGTTTTATTGATTTTTATTTTTGGTTAGTGGATGAAGAGAAATGGGAAAAATAACTACAAGGATAGCAAGTAGGGTAAGCAGGATGGATAATTTGTGATCCTGAAAAGCAAATAATTAACATTTTAAAGTAGCTAACAGAATAGCACAGTTAAATTAGCAGCATATCATCATAGTATCATAGTATCAGTCAGGGTTGGAAGGGACCACAAGGATCATCTAGTTCCAACCCCCTGCCATGGGCAAGGACACCCTGCACTAGATCAGGCTGGCCAGAGCCTCATCCAGCCTGGTCTTGAACACTTCCAGGGACGGGGCCTCAACCACCTCCCTGGATAACCCATTCCAGGGCTTCACCACTCTCATGGTGAAGAACTTCTTCCTCACATCTAGCCTGAATCTCCTCACCTCCAGCTTCATTCCATTCCCCCTAGTCCTGTCACTACCTGATAACCTGAGAAGTCCCTCCCCAGCCTTCTTGTAGGCCCCCTTCAGATACTGGAAGGCCACAATGAGGTCACCTCTCAGCCTTCTCTTCTCCAGACTGAACAGCCCCAACTCCTTCAGGAGTATAGGAAGGATATAATGCAATAATTGCTTATTTAATAATTTATACGTCTTTGTTTTTTGTAGGTTATGGCAAACGATCCTGATAGTAATGTCAATGAAGGAGATTTGAGATACTCACTGCACGGGCATGGTGCAGGTGATATTTTCACAATAGATGAGGAAACAGGCAGCATTTACTCGCACAAGATGCTGGATCGGGAAGAGAGAGCATTGTGGAGATTTGTTGTATTGGCTACTGATGAAGGTGGAGAAGGACTTACAGGATTTGCTGATGTAATTATTAATGTGTGGGATATAAATGACAATGCACCCACGTTTACGTGCATGCCTGATGATTGCAACGGGAGTGTCTTTGAAAATTCTCCTGCAGAAACTTTAGTCATGGAAATGGGTGCAGTTGATCGTGATGATCCAAATGTAGGTCTTAATGCTGTCCTGACTTACAGGATAACAGAGAATGTAAAAAATGAGTTTGGTACTGACATGTTTAATATCAATCCCAATACTGGTACAATTCATGTAGCAGGGGGAATGCTCGACAGAGAAAGGACTGACAATTATTTTCTTACTGTTGAGGTAAGAGATGGGGGAGGGCTAACAGGAACTGGCACTGCCACTATCTGGATTGCAGACATCAATGATCATGTACCTAAATTCACAAAAAAGATGTGGCAGGCAACGATTCCTGAAAACAGTGCCATCGACTCAGAAGTTCTGCAAGTGTGTGCTGCAGACGCAGATGCTGGGGAAAATGCTGACTTAATGTTCAGTATCATCGGGGGAGACCCAGATCAGAAGTTTAGTATTGAGAGAGACAAAGAATGGCAATGTGCCACTATTCGACTCAAAAAAAAATTGGATTTTGAGAATGCCCGTGAAAGGCAGTTTAATCTTACTCTTACAGTGGAAGATCTTGATTTTTCTAGTATTGCAGTGTGCCTGATCCAAGTTGAAGACTCTAACGACCACAGCCCAGTGTTCCTTTCCCAGGTTGTTCAGACAAGCCCTTTCTTTGAAAACGTGCCTGTAGGTACTACAGTAACCACAGTGAGAGCCACAGACCAGGATTCTGGTTTGAATGGGAACATTATGTATTCTATAAGGTCAGATTCAGATCCCATGAGACAGTTTGTGGTTGACCAACACGGTCATGTGGTTGTGGCAAATACACTAGATCGTGAAGTCATTGAAAAATACAGCTTAATTGTGCAAGCTTCCGATCAAGGGACACCTGCCCACACTGGAAGTGTTACAGTTTTGATTAATTTGCTTGATGTCAATGACAATGGACCAAGATTTGAGGCACCATACATGCCTGTAGTTTGGGAAAATATATTGAGGCCTGAAATAGTGCATATGAACCACACATCAAAATTGCTTCGTGCATTCGATCCAGACAGTGAGGAAAATGGGCCACCTTTTACATTTTCATTGCTGCCAGATTATCAGAATTCTTCGGATTTTTCTCTTACTGACAACAGAAATAACACAGCAACTGTAACTGCTTTGAGGTCCTTTGACAGAGAAAAGCAGAAAGTGTTTCATCTGCCAATAGTTATAACAGATAGTGGAATTCCAGCTATGAGCTCTACAAGCACCCTAACTATAACAATTGGTGACGAAAATGACAACTGCCATGAGTCTGGCCATAAGGAAGTCTATGTGAACAGTTACAAAGGTAAGTGCTATTTGGATATTGTAGCAGGTTCATGAATATAGTGTGGTTTTACACATAGTTGTTTTTTTTTTTTTTTTTCTTGCAGTTCATAATTTATTTTTAAAATGGTTTTCATATTTTTAGATTTCAAGTCCAATTCTGTAAAGTACTAAATAAAGTGGAATGAGTAAAATATATTTGCAAAGCTGAGACCCTAGCATGTAAGTGATCATCTACCAAAAAATGTTACCTGCAAACAAGTACATTATTCACTTGCAGAAAGAGCATATTTTTTTAACCAGTAAAATCTGTTTCCCATTCACTAGTTTCCACCTACACAGAGGAATAGTCTTTTGAGTGCACACATGATCTGATGTGAAGAGATATGGAGATGAGAACTGAAGTATCTTAGATAAACACAAGTTCATAGATGAGAAATTGTAGACCAGTCCTACCTCCACTGCGACAGCCGCTGTGTGGCTGAGCAGGACAGAAATCTGTGGAGTTTTCTGTTGTCAAGAAAGGATCCAAGAGAGAGGACCTCCCCTCCCCCTCCCCCCAAAGGAAAATAATAATCTTTGTGGTACAATAAGTGATTGTTTCCTCTAGGAAATGTGTTCCAACATGTAGTCTTTGAACTGATTCTAGATGTGTTCATGAGCAGTACACAGTACCGAGTTCAAGAAATATTGTCAGGAAAGCTGCTCTGTGATAGCAGCCACAGTGCTGTGAGGTTTATTGTAGTGAGAGAGAGAAGAGCAACTGCATCCATTAAGTGAATGTTTTACATTTTCTCATCAGAGTGGTTTAGCAGAGGATGGACATTTTAGTAATATGTTCTAAAATTTGTTCTTCAATTCCTATGTTTTACTATGTTTTATCCTGAAACTATGTGCAAAACTAGTCCTGGTGGCCCTTATGAAGTATGCTTTATTATGCCTTTGCCCAGATACTCCATTCCAGATAGACCTGACTATATCTCAGTTATCACTGCACTGGTAGAATTTCTGATAATTGTTAGAGAAGATTAATCTACAAAGAGTATTTCTTTACTGAGCTATTTTTGCTGACTATCAGTATGCCTAGATTAGAAAAAGATGTGACCTGATTCTAGTGCAGAAATGAGAGAACAAAGTTTCTAGGCTGGATTTGCTCCAGATTTGAACCTTCAAAATTTCATGTGTTACTGGATCTTGGCTGTGAAATTCAAAGGTCTCCCTCCCTGGAGCTTAGTATTTGAGAACAGTTGCTCAGATGTTGCACTTCTGTGGCAGCCCACACGGGCCTGAAAAAAGGGCAAAGAACTGTCACAGCTTGGTGGCTTCTTGCCCATTTCCTTTTCTCAGTCACGTCCTTTTCTCCCAGCTGCACCCCGCAAGTTGCTCTCTTTTGCTGGATTCCGCTGATGTGCCGTTTGAAACAATAGAGTAGCAATGAAACATTTGGGGACTAGTTCCTGATGTGGTGACTTTTGTTTTTATCTAAGAATTGTATATGGAGTTGTACGTATTTATCATTCTGTGGCTGTTTTGTGTTGTCTGCAGCTTTCCTTCTTTCATGTGACATCCGTAGTGTACTCACATTTCCAGAAATGGAGGAAATCCTGTGGCAGGCTCTGCATTATTTTAAGAATCTTGGATCATAACCATGACCAAATTAAACAGGGATCTGAAGATAATAAATACAGTAATGAATGCAGCAGAATATAAAGTGCACTGAAAAGCAAAAATTAAATGCAGATTTATTATAATTGATCTCAACAGGAAAATGGTCAACAACAGTGCTTGGGGAAGTGTTTGCACCAGATCAAGATGACTGGGACAATAAAACATTTCTTGCTGAAGGAGAACTGCTCAAGTGAGGACTGTATTTGTGTCAAAATGAGTAATATTTATGCTTCTGTAATTATTTTGTCACGTATTTCTCTGTGTTCGGGATGTGCACAAAGCCAGGGTTATTGAGTGTATTAATGAATATACATTCTGAATGCTCTTTTTATTTGGGTAACTAGGTATAAAGAAATTAATGCATGAAATATTTTTTTTCCCAAGAGAATGGAGGATCACACCATGATGTTGAGTTTTAGTCAGATGTCATCATTAATTTATTTTAAAATGTGCATTCTGTATGATCCAATTTAAAAATAGGCAGAATTTTTAATACCTGCTCTCAAATGTTAGAGTCGATGAAATACAAACCCTGAATTTCAAAGGGCAGAATGAAATAGTTTAATCAAAAATGAAAGGGAATTTGTTGATCTCCTTTGATGCCTAAATTTACAATTGCATGTGAAATGTATGACTCAGATTAGTGAAGTTTTTTCTGTTAATTGAAATATGGACTTGGATCCTTAATTCCTACTTAGATGTTATTTGTTCCTTTCATAAAGTGAGATGGCATGTAGTGTGATTGTATATATGGATGCAGAAAATGGATGTCAAAAGGAATGTGAATGTTGGTCTCTGCTGTGAATAAGAGCTTTATGTGGCTCAGAATTAAAAACTGACTTTCTGTCTGTCAGCAGCCCCTGGGCCTATTTTCATATTAAGAGACTTACTATTCCATAATAGTGGTCATGGAATGTTTCTGTAATGACTGATTAAGGTCCCTTTGAGGTGGCAAATGAAGATCTTATCAGATATTTCATGCAGACCTTATGCTGTTCCAGATGCATAAATGCAGATCTGGAACAACTTGGTGTGGTTTTGTCACTTTCTATTACTTATCTCACAGACCAGACCACGATGACTATGTTGAATCCTGTGGTTCAACTTACACGCTGCTTTTATTCGAGTTTGGGAAAGTCTAGGGATTAGGCAGTGGGAGAGACACCTTTTTATAAATTCTGCAGATTGTAGTTTCTGAATTAAGGTGTTTCTGGTACTGTTTTGAGGTTATTAATTCCTATAACCTTCATAGTTACATTTAAGGCTTTCTGAATTATGTTAACAGATAAAGTAAATGATCCATTTGAGATATTGCGGTTTCCTAATTGAAGGTTTATGTCTAGGTCTTTCAGATTAAATCGGAGGACTGGTTCTCTGATGATGGTAGATAACACTCCTCAAGGAATATACAACTTGGAAGTTAGAGTTTCTGATGGAGTTTGTCCTGATGTTATATCTACAGTACAAATCCATGTCAAAGAGCTGGAAAATGAAGCCATACAAAACTCAGCCTCTGTGCGTCTATCAGGTTGGTTTTGTTTGCTGGTGAGAGTTCAGATCAGCTGCTTCTGTAGCTGAATGATCATGTGCTGTAGGCATTATTATATCAATACTTGATCTACTTAGCACTGTAGGGCATTTTCTGGTGTGTTTCCATATAGTTAAATAAGAAATAAGTTGAGAAATTATCCTGCACTCTACCAGTATTTAATGTTTATCTACTTGCATACCAAACTCAGATGTCACAGCAGAGGAGTTCATAAGGATAGATGAACATGGCAAAACAAGACATGACAAGTTCAAGGAATTACTGGCAAAAATGTTACCCGCTAAGCTCAGTGATATCATTGTCTTCAGTGTGATGAACATTGATGGAAAACAGACAGATGTAAGATTTGCAGTCCATGATGGCTCAGCATATTACAGACCTGAGAAACTGCATGCTGAGATGGCAACATTTAAAAATGAGGTATGTTCTCTAGGGTTACCTGTGTAATCTGTGATCTGTGCCGTTCACTCAGATACTGAGGTTGCGGGGCATACATCCTAAACTTCAGTGGAAGAACATCTTGCCTGCAGATCTATATGCAGATCTCCAGGTAAGGCTTTTTCTTCACTTGGGACAAAACCACTTGTCAAGCAAGTAACTAATTAATTTCTTGATTCTCCTTGGTCCCATACTATATGATTTTATTACATACTATTACTATATTGCATACTATTACTATATTGTTCTACTAGCTTCTGAGTCAGTAAATATAACGACTTTTCAGTCACAGAAAGCTGTCTGGGACTGCATTCCTGTCATGGTGCAGTCACCTGGGTTTTCTTTTCTGTGTTTCATTGTGTAATCTTAATCAGACACTCCATAGAAAAAATCCTGCTGGAGTCTGAGTCTGAGTCTGAATCTGCATGTTAGAAGAAGAGTTGCAACAGATAGCTGAGATGGAGACAACCCATTCCGTGATTGTATTCAAATCACTAAAGGACAGCTTTACATGCAAAATGACATCCTGGGATTGCTTAGTCTGGAGAAGAGGAGGCTCAGAGGAGACCTTATTGCTCTCTACAACTACCTGAAGGGAGGTTGTAGCCAGGTGGGGGTGGTCTCTTCTCCCAGGCAACCAGCAACAGAACAAGAGGACACAGTCTCAAGCTGCACCAGGGGAGGTTTAGGCTGGATGTTAGGAAGAAGTTCTTCACAGAAGTGATTTGCCATTGGAATGGGCTGCCCAGGGAGGTGGTGGAGTCACCATCACTGGAGGTGTTTAGCAAGAGACTGGATGGGGCGCTTGGTGCCATGGTTTAGTTGATCAGATGGTGTTGGGTGATAGGTTGGACTCAATCTCAAAGGTCTTTTCCAACCTGGTTAATTCTATTCTATTCTATTCTAGTCTAGTCTATCCTTTCACAATGTTTGTACTGTAACAAGGCAAAACCAGTTCTTGAATGTAAGATGTTCTCTTCCCAATCCTGGTGTTCCATAACTTTCCTGCTCTCTCACCAGATCCTGCATGCTCTCTAACTCAGTCACCCAAATACAGTCTGTCTGGGGCCCACTTTTCTTTCTTGTGGCTTTGCTGAAGTCCTGCAGATGCTGCTGAACAGACCCTAAAGCTACCGCCTTGCACAAATGCAAGGAGCTGCCACTTGGCTTGTGACTTGTCCTGAGCAAGGCAGTGCTTCCTGACGTGTCATTTGTGGCTATGGGAGCATATGCGGGTTAAATATATGGTACCTCTCAGGGAGCATTTATTCTGAAGAGAAAGCTGCACTTTCCATTTATGTGACTATGGAAGAGTCTTCCTGATTCTGGAAGCCACCTGCCTACATCTTGCTGTTTCTCAAATAGTTGTCTGGATTGTGAGACTCATCAAAGCGACCAAGTAGGAAATAGCAGAGACAGTATGAATGAAGGATGCTGCTTTTGCTTATTTATTGAATTACTGCAACAATAATACAGCAAATTGCATAGATTTAAAATGTCCTGTGCCATAATATATGGCAGGTGAATTCATCAATGTGGAAACAAGGGGACTGGTTCACACACATATTGTAATGAAAAAATATGTTTGTATTAATTATATATCACCTTTTAATATTTAATTAATAGCTCTAGTGAGCAATCACCAATAGTTTACAGAAAACCAATCATAGTTGAAGAATTTTTCCAGTAGTTTTTGTACATGTTTAACTATAAATATAGAAAATAAATAATTAGCACTGGAATTATTCATTGAATTGCTAAACAAATAATATGTTTGCATTACCTCCCAGGGATATGGCTTTACAACAGCTGGGCTTTTTTATTATTCTTATTATTATTTAGCAGAAAAATAATCCATCCTAATAGTGTAAAGCAGCTAAGTTTGGTTACATGCACTGTTTTTCTGTAGTGGTATTACACATCTGTCTACATGTGCATTATGAGCACATCCACTAATGGTGATAGATGTGGGCAGCACACATGAAATTGCATTGACAGGATGCATCACGTCATTGTAAAGTGTATTTTATGCCTTTGGGGACATGTTTTTCAATACATGTTATGATACTTGAGGATATACTGACAGCTGGCTACAAAGGTCAAAGTTCTTACAGTGGTGAATTGAGATGACAGCACGAGTGGAAAAAAGCACCTTAGTTTTTATGTATTTGTTTTGATCCTTTCAGAGTTATTTTTAATGTCTTTGTCATACATTTTATAATTTGAAAAGATACATAGTAAATATATAATTGAAGAGAGTGTCAGCCTGATCTAATGCTAGTTTTACACTTGTGTACTTCATTATATACCACTGTGAGTGTAGTGAGGTCTTTTGTGTTTGGGCACTAAATACACATAATTTTAATGTCAGAAGCTTTACAGTGCACAATCCCCAAACCAGTGGAAGGGAGAAATCTATCATGCCAGGGAACAAACGTCATGATAACTTAGTTCAGTGTATAGGCTACTGGCTGAAGCACAAAAAGTCTGAGTTAATGGCAGCCCTGTTACTGTCCTGAGGCTTATTGTGGAGAGCTTACTTTCCCCTTTGTTCTTTCTGCTAGTTCTTCAGTCTGTTCAGATCAGAAGCTGCAAACTGCAGTTACTACATGACAAGACCTATGCATACAATGAAGCTGTTATTTTTATCTGGGTATTTGGGCTCACAGGTGCAACCCCAATTAATGATAAAACCCCCAATGAACTAGGAAAGATTAATGTAGAACAGAATACAGTATCCAGAGTGCTGAGTTGACCACATTTTGTTTCAGGCAGCTTGCCATTAAATTTAAGTGTATGGGGCACAAATCAGTAGACTGAACCTTAATCGCTATGAAATTCTCTTGTCTGTGGACATTATTGAATGAATGTAATGATAATGAATATATTCAATGCCTTGCTTATCCCTGTGTTTGTATCCTTATGTGCAAGAGGACATAAGAAGTAGTATCTGGGTATAACTCACACAGAAGAATGTTTCTCCTGGCTTCAGCTAAAACATGCCTGCTGCTGTTAGGGTGCAGAGAAGTGTGATGCAGACAGCACAGCTCAGGTGGAGTAGCACAGCTCAGAGGGTGGAATATCACTGCTCTCAGGGCTTTGTAGGCCAATACAAATCCAGCATGTTCACAGTCAGTCATGCCAGTGATTCAGTTTTTAGAAAATACTGCTCCTATAAATTTTTTCCCTGTATTTGTCAAATTGGTTTATTTTAATACTCAAGAAACTAAAGCATCCCATGAAGTCTGTGATGCTTAGGTTTTTCAGTAGTTAAGGACTAAGTAAAAACATTCATTAGGACAAGACTGGTGATGTGTTAAATTGTATTTTCTCATAGATCCAGTCAGCTTTGCAATTGAACATTTCACAGATTGATGTAGATGAATGTAGGAGTGCAAAATGCAGTGAGAGCTGTACCAACTACCTTGCCATGAGCGACATCCCAACAGTGATGGATACTGGAAGTGTGTCATTTGTCTCAGTAACAACCACCATCAATGCAGTCTGCACCTGTGCAGCTAGGGACCGAGTTCATCAGTCTTGTTCCTCCTACCCTCAAAGCCCTTGTCTCAATGGTGGGATGTGTATCGACACTTTGAATGGTTACAGGTGAGAAAACTTCCATTGCAGATTCTCCTTTTTTTCCCCCTTCTATTTTTAAATTGTTGACTGGGGATTATAAGATACAGGTCTAAAAAAATCATAAATGTACTTCTGACTGAAGGAGAAAATCCATGAATGCACTGCACTGTAAACAGCATCTTTAGTAGTGGCCCGGTAATGGTTCTGTGGTCCTAAAAGTCATGGAAATAGTTTATGACTAAGAAAGAGAACTCTGGGGAAAAAACCAGTGGTGTAATTAACACAGGTAATTTTTTAAGAGTACCTAATTCAGTATGAATAAATGGGAAGTGTGTTCTGGTGGTGGGTTTTTTGGTTTTATTTTTTTAGTTTTCATTTTCTTTTCTGGAATAGTAATAATAAAGTTATCAATGATAGCAGCAGGAATGCTATATAGTGAAAAATATGCATTGTACTCCTAAAATACTTTAATCAAGCACCACTGAGACTCTGCTAAAGTGTTGTTTTGCTCCTATTTTTAAACGGCTATTTAATGCTAGTGAACCAAAACCCCGAAGTTAAATGTTGGGGAATTTCGACTGTTTGATGTTTTTGTGCTCTTTCAGATGTCTTTGTCCTGCTTCATTTCATGGACCAGACTGCCAGCAGACAAAGCACAGTTTCCATGGAAATGGTTATGCATGGTTTCGTCCCATCAGGCCTTGTTTTGAAAGCTCACTCTCTCTAGAGTTTATTACTGTGGTACCAGATGGACTTTTACTGTATAGTGGTCCTTTATCAAATCCAGAACCTGGTAGGACAGAAAACTTCATTGCAATAGGTACTTCTGCAAAAGTGTGTGAAAAAACTGAGTATCTTGTGAGACTGGGTTGCCTGTGTACAGCGTAGTACATTGCAGTATGAATTCTGCCTTTCTATATTATGAAATAATTTGTTTTCTGTTTTGAAAATATTTTGAAACCTTTACTAATAGCTCTTTCTTGATGTCTATTTTTATAGCCTGCACCTATAGCTTTAGGTCCATTTCAGAGTTGTAGAAATCAAGGGGAAAGCAAAATAGACAAATTGATTTATATATCTATATATATGAAATAATCTCCCTAGGAAAGCTCTAATGCTATAAAGGAATTTAGGTACTTTGAAGATAGGTATTACATGATTAATGCAGTCTTAGTTGCATGTCATTCTTATCTAGTTTGGTGAGAAAAGAAATCCACTTAAACTGCTTTCAGTCTTGGGGCTTTTTTACACTTTTTTTTTTTTTTTTTAAACAGGCACTGACTTGATGGATGAATCCAGCCCCAGTGCACCACAGTAGTAAAATTTATACACAAGCAGAACACATTCCTTTATGTTGACACCCATTTAAAAGGTTGCTTCTGCTTATGTTTTGTGAATTAATAAATGATGCACAGTGTGGTTGGCATGTTTCTAATGAATTGAAAGGCAATGTTGTTGGACATTGTTAATCAGTTGTCTCTTCTTTTGCTTTGTTTTGCTGTTACTTATAAAGTCAAGTAGAAGATGGGAGAGAGTAAAACCTACATGTGTTAATTGTTTTAGAGCATTAAAAACATGCTAGAGCATTAAAAACGTGCAGATTGCTTATCAGGACTTAGTTTCAGTGTTTTGACAGAGAGGTGGAACAATCTAAAGTACAAAAATAAATACTACATTGAATGAATGTTTTTGCATCATAGAAGTCATAGAATGTAATTCTAGTTATGGAGTAGTGAACCCTATTTTATGTGACTAGTACTAACCAGTAAATCAATACATTCACTAGCTGCTAACATATCCAAAAGGGAAAGATTCTCCCAGATGTATTTAAATTCTTGTCCGTGTTGTATTAGAACTCTCCAGCGGTATTCCTGTGCTGAAGATAAGCCATGGCTCAGGTTTTGTGATGCTGCAGTTTCCAAGTCAGCTGAATGTAGCAGACAAAAAGTGGCATCATCTAGAAGTCAGAACCAAAGGCCAGGTCAGTTGTTTGGTTTGTTCCACATCAGGATATTTGTATTTCCAACAGAATTTCCCTGTGCTGAAAGAGAAGGGTAGGAAAACCAGAGAGGGTTATTATATGTGTTATTCTAGTGCTTGTAGATTTGACTATCAATACAAATTTCAGGAAGACAGCATTGTCAGTTTCAAACCTACCTGTGTTGTAGTCTCTATTCCAGGATCAGCGGAATCTTTTTTTCTCATGTATTTTAAACTCTCCAGCACATGTGGAAGGTGCATAAAGGCTTAATTGTAATTTGCACATTCAGGCTACACGTTTGGACCCTGAAATTAATTACCTCTGCACAAAAAGCAGATAATTATTTATTTGCAAATGCAGTTACAGTGTTTATGAAAGTGGTGAAAGCACTCTGGAGCATAAATTAAATGTGGAGTTAAGTGCTTTCTTCTGTTAAATGGTTCCATTTTGCCTTTGCTGGTTATTGCAAAATGGAAAACAGAGCAGGAAAAACCCACAACCCTTTTTGCTTGACGGTATGCCAAAAGAAAAAGTTGGGAATTTGATACAACTTGTTTCCTGAATATTGCAGAAATTCTTAATTCAGTAATTGTTGTGTGTTGGTGTAGGATGTTCGATTCATTCTGGATCACTGCAGTGCAGCAGTTGTCTCAGAGATAGAAGGAGTAGGCAGATGGCTGTCCACTGAAGACCGCACAAATTGTGAAGTCTTTGGGTCTGTTCCGCGGGAAGCAAGGTACGTTTCAGGAGATTCACTGAAACACATTTTTTGGTAGGGCCTTTGAACAATTCACTTCTCAAACTGAAGCTAAGTCATTAGTGACTGGAAGCATATAAGCATTTGCTTTTCTTAAGGACCTTCTGGGCCAAGTCTGGACCTTAAACCACTAAACAAATTTTGGGGAACCGGTCTTCCTCCAATATCATTGCCGTGCTAAACAGCAGCCCCAGAACACTCTGTGGCCAGTACCAGAGCTTTTGCGAGTACTGTGTACCGTCCCTAGTCCACAGGATTTCTCACTTCGTTTATCGAGTCGGTGTAAGCCTGTTCTTGAAAACCTCACAAAATTAGGCCAGTTGACCTTTCAATGGTAATAACTGGCTCCTCAACCAGTTTTACTGTCTGATTGGTAGAAGTCTGAGGGCATCTGCTGACAACTTTTGGCAAACTTAAGACACATGAGGGTCTCTGTCTGATCCAAGGTTACTGCCTTTCTAGGACAGACAGAAGCACCTCAGCTTTCACAGCTTGCTGCACTCCTACAGACTGCTAATATGCACAATCCACATTTCCTTATCCAGTATGGACAAACCTGGGCACTGAGTCTGGTGGTTTAAATTGCTTGTACTGTTGGGTCAGTCCTTAGCCTTGGTTAGAACTGGAAAAGGTGGAAAACCTTCTTCAAAAAGTAGTCATTACATTCAAAGCAGAGGGCTGTGTTCAGCTACATTCTGTAGGGGTTTGGGTTCAGTATAATTCAGCCCTTTGGACTGACGCTTGTTGCCCTTGCTGATGACACCAAGCTAGGAGAAATTACCTGTATGTTGGAGGGCATGGCTTGGAATTAAATGTGATCTCAACAAACTGAAATAGGACCAGAAAATACAACAACCAGTCTCAAATAGAGAGAAGGGAAGAACTGCTGAATGTCAGTAAGAGGTACAGATGGTAGTTGGAAAGTGAGTCAGAAGTGCCACATTAACTTGAAAAAGGCAAGGGCTACACAGTAATAGCTCAACCTGTGTATATCTCTGAAACATGGAGAATAATCCTTCTGCTCTAGTTAGTGCTACTGGACTTCAGAGGGAGTCCTGGGTCCAGTTTGTGTACCATGGTGCAGGATAGATGTGTACAAATGGGTATAGTCCAGAGAAGAAAAATGACTGTAATCAGCTTGCCTTGAGAGTAAGACCTATCAAGAATGAAGGAATTGAGGTCACTTAACTGAAAGAAGAGAAAACTGAGGAGAGAGGTGATAAGTCTCAGTGTATATAAAAGAATGCTACAAAGAGGACTGAGATAATCTCACCTGTACAGTACTTTAAGTTACAGTGAGAAATATTCAGGTTATATTTTAAGGAAACCTTTGTACTAACAAAGGTATTTGAGCAGTGGAACAGATAGTTCCAGCAAGTGTGCTGATTAGTGTTAGAATTAAACCTTACTAGCAGACGCATGAAGCCACCTTGGTCATGAAAGAAGCACATAAAAAGGGGAAAAACATAAGAACAAATGAAAACAAAAACCCAGAACTGATAACTCAGAGAAAAAGAAACTCCATGAGAGCTAAAATATGTGGAATTCTTTGGCTCAAAGAGATGATTTGGATACATTGAAGAGCCTACTGTACTGTACATTGACCCAACTTTCAGGTTTCTGGCCTTTATTGTCCACAAAACAGTCTTCTTTGTAGTATTTCTACAATATAGGAGAAATGAGCCCATACAGAAGCACCTGAAGGAGAATATGGCATCTTGAACAGAAACGTACCTGAATTATAAGGGTCCTATAGTTAAATTCCTAACAGATTTCACTGTCATGCCTGAAAAATAAATTACCCTTTAAAGAGATGATGCCTTCTGCTGAGTGTTTCTGAGGAAAAATGATAAAGTAGTTGCATACTTTGTTATTTTATAAAGCCCCTGCTATTTGGAAATGCAGTGTAGATAATTATTTATCTGGTTATTGTAATATATGTGAAGTTAAATTCACATCTATTTCTGTTATTCACATAATTTTTAAAGGTATTTGACTGTGAACCATGTCCTACAGCTGGGTGGTGTGAAAGAATCATTACCCTATTCCTACCCACAGCTGCAACACAAACACTTCTCTGGTTGCTTGCGCAATTTCATCTTGGATACTCAGGTAAGTGAAAGTGTAGCATTTTGCTTTAGCAAAGGAGCGAACTTCATTAAATTTTGGGGAGATTTGTACTTCACCTGAAACTTTTACTTCTGTGTATTCAATGCCTGCCTGCATCAGTGTAAACTACAAAAATATTCTGGATTTTTCTGTCATCATTAGAATAACTACCTTGAAAAGTTATTTCTCAATTACGAACAGATGTATTTGTGACCCAGAAACTCTGCCTTTTTATCTCCTGCTTAATGCAGCTGTCTTCCAAGCTTCTTTGCTCATTCAGGGAACTTCTGAATGGCAGTTGTATAATGGTGTATTTATGCCAGATGTCTGCTTTGTTAGAAAATATTAGGGATTCTTTTACTTTCATAGTCAGTTGAGTTTATTCACAGGCAAAATGCAGTCTTTATAAAATACACTGAAATCTGAATATCAGAAGGCAAACTTAGCATCTTAAGAAATGGAGATGAAGAACAAACTCTTCTGTGGTATGACCATTTCTGTTTAAAAATGAAGCGTGTTTCTTAAGTGATATTTCAGTCTCATACGATTTTCTCTTGAAGGTTTATGACCTTCAGTCTCCTGCAGAGTCCCTGAATAGTTTCCCTGGCTGCACACTTACGGATGGGAGCTGTGAGACTATGGGATCTTCTTCCTGTGGTATTCATGGGAGGTGTCTTGGAGACTGGGGCTCCTTTGCTTGTCACTGTTTGCCGGGTTACTATGGCTATCGATGTGATAAAGGTGAAGTCTGTTTTTCAGTTATGTATTTGATAGGCTGGTAAATTTAAAGCTTAAAATGTTTGCAGGTAATGGTTGCTGAGTTGATTTCTGATGTTTACATTGTGTAAAGCCATATTTCAGTGTAGCTGTCTGTGTTTTTAACAGTTTATTTTCTAATTATCTTTGAGAAATTTCTTTCTCAATAGCAAATAATTTCTTTAATCCTGAGAGTGTTTGTGCCATAATTATATAATGGAGACTACATGACAAAAGATATGAGAACAAAATTATTTCTTTGCATCACAATTTCTGAATTTGCATCTGTTTCAGAAATCCAATAACCTGAAACTTAAATGTGAGTGTGTCAGTACCACTTTACTGTGCAGAATTAGAACTACACAACAGAAATTTGGTTTAGTTGTTTAGGTGGGTTGGATTGGTTGATGGGTTGGACATGATGATCTTGAAGGTCTCTTTCAACCTGGTGTATTGTATTGTATTGTAAATAGGAAATTCCTGCTCTCTTGGTGTCTGGAAGAGACTTAAGGATCTGTGCTTTGGTATAGTAGGATTTTTTCTTTAGCCCTCGTGGAGCCAAAGATTGCAGCAAAAAGAGAACTGTAAGACAGCAGATTGTGAAACTAGGTTGCAGTACTTAATACTCTGTCTACTGCTCTTGTTTTGTTTCGGTTAGAGCTTCTGCTTTCCTGCTGTCACACAACATGAGTGTTGTAAGGAGAAGCATTAGCAGGGTCAAGTTAGAGGGAAATGCCCTCTTTACAGAGGAAAATCAAGTGCAAGAGCAACTGGAGAAGTTGTGGAAGTGGACAAAGGGACGTGTCCCAAAAGACAAGTTCTGTCTCTTGGATCCCTGCTGTGCATGGCAATTTTTTTTCTTTTCCTTTCAACTCTTACTACAAAAATAATGGAGACAATAATATTTCCCTTTCCCTACAAAATGATTTAAAGGTCTTTATCCTGTCTTTTTAGTTTCCAAAGAATATACATTTGGGCCAGGAAGTCACATTCGCTATCAGCTTCCTGTCAGCGTGCCAGCCCGTAGGACGCAGTTTGAAGCTATGATTAGGACACGGCAGCCTGATAGCGTTATCACAAGCATGTTGTCTCGAAATAAGGATGAACACATCACCCTACAGGTGAGCAAGGCATTCCAGGCAGTAATAGCATAAAGTTAAATCCATGCCAGTGAGTACTTAGCCTAGAGAAAAATTAGGTGAAGAGCTGGAAATAGAACTGAAACTTTATGCTAAGCACAAAAACTTTGGAATTCATTTTATGGACACTTACAGACCTGAGCCTTCACTTAAGATATGGAGGACACAGCCCTGGTATCCCCTTGGGTTTCAAATGAATTTGTTGCCAGTTATAGTAAAGTATTGTTTGCTGTACAGAATAGGATCAGTAGGGTGTCTACCCTGGTGTCCTATTCAGCCATGGTCACAAGCAGCCAATTCTGTGTAGTTCTGACCCTGCCAAGAAAGATGCCTACAGCACTTCTAATGGTTTCAGGCTCTCCAAATGACAGCTGTTATTGTATACAGACTGGATTAGTCACATCTTCAGATCAACTGGTTTGAGCTACAGTGTGGAAATGATGCACCAGATTCTCAAGCCTTTCAAGAGCACCATTAATTTGTCTGAAAGAAGCAGGGTAAAATTACTCTGAGTAAAATACATACTACTGTGAGTACCCTGCTATCGATATTTGGATTGTCTAGTTCAGTAGCACCTGAAGTATCTTTATATTACAGAATATGTGCAGTGTAAACTTAAAACATTTATTTTCATTTAGGGTAAGATTGATGTTTATACAAAAATCTTAGTTCAGGTAATATGACAGTTACAGATCAATTCAAAATGTCAGGTGATGTGTTTTGGGTGTTCCCCTCCCCCCCCCCTTACTACTCTGTTAATTATTCCCAAGGTTGTTCAGGGGTTCTTAATGGTCTCATATAATCTGGGTGATGGAGACTACTCTGTAAGCCTTCCCTCCTACCACGTTGATAATGGTGAATGGCATCATATCACGCTGGAGAGAAATGAAAATGAATTTACTCTTCGCCTTTATGAAGGAGGTGGGAGGAGAGAAATTCTGAAAGCAGCAGGAATATACAAAGAGATCATGATTGACCCCAGCAGCTTGGTCCTTGGAAACACCTACCCATTCAATCAAAACAAGAGTTTTCAAGGTGAGGAATTCTTGATCTCAGTGTTCAGGATATGGACATATAAAACTGGTGTGTTGGTACGGCATGGGCATATTGTGAGAAGCTTTCTTGTTTATGTAGAGTCCAAAGTACCAGGATTCTTGAATGACACTTTGCAACAGGGACAAATAAACTCTTCTGACAAGGAAAAATGTACAGCAGGGGATTATACTGTTGGCTTCTTCACAGGACTGTATGTAGAGCATTTGTAACTGGAGATCCACAAGCTTTTCCCAGGTGGACTGTGGATGGCTTATTGCATTATTTACACAGAACTGGTTCATTGCCTGGTTCTGTCCAGTCCATCCAGCAGCTGTGCTTCCCAAACAAATACAGCTGCCCCTATGCTGAAAGGAGTATTTCAATTTCCTATGTGCTTTGCATAGTACACAACAAACTCTGGTTTATTACCTTTATGTACTACTTCTGTCTTACTGGATTTTACAGTCTGTCAGTTGAAACATTAACTAAAATTAGAAAGGTTTTATTGAATTACAGCTAACAAAATTTTCTATTGAAAACCTAGTGAAAGGGTATGTTGTCAGCAGAACATATCTGTGTCTTGAACACAGAGAGAGAGAGAGAGAGAGGTTTGCACAGCACCTGATTCTTGGAAATCTTAATAATGAAAACTTAAATCAGACAGAAAAGGGAGAACGATGCCATGGAAGTTGAGGTAAATTCAGTCCTAGATTTAAACTTTGGTAGTCTGAGTCCTTTGTTAAACATAAACTGCCAAATCTTACAGATGCTTTAAATCATTCTTGCTGAATAGCTTTTAAAACAGTCTCTTTTTGCCTTGCCTAAGGATGTATGAAGGATGTCAGATTTAATAACTACGTGATCCCTCTGGATACTCATGTAAAGGAGCTGGTGTCAGTACTGAGTGCCCAAGGTGTCAAAGAAGGCTGTTCTTCAGAGGCTTGTACAAATAACCCTTGTAACCAGGAATTTATTTGTATTGATTTGTGGATGATGCATGAATGCAGGTAATTGGTGGAAATAAAAGCACAAAATCCTCCAGATTTAGGTGGGAAAGGGTGGATGCTGCATATGTGTGCAACTTGAAGGCTGCCACTGGCAATCTTATCAAACTGGTTGAACTGCAGTGGAACACTAAGCTAGAAACTTGCATAAGGCATCAACTTACTCAGAGAATGCTGTCCTTTTAGGTACTGCACTTAGCTGATGTAAATCAGCACAGCTCCATTGATTCTGTAGCAATTTCACCTGCCTGTCTTAATTGAAAACATTTAAAGAATAGCAGCAAATCCAGAATGTTTGTAAACCTTGAAAACCAAGCAAAGAAGGGTATGTTAGCTGGAGTGGAACAGAACACTAGCATGATTAGACTGGCTTGTGGATCTTGTGCTGTGCGGTGTAGATGTGCTTTCCTTTGTTAGTGTCTGAATTCTTACACTGTCTTAAACTGTGACCTCTGTTCCTTCATAGGCCACTCAGGTTGCATTAGAAGCACCACATCACAAAACTCAGAGTTCCTTTGTGTGGCTGGGGCTGAGCTTAGGACAACACTAACTCAAGTTAATTGTGGTGTGAAAATGTACACTTTAAGCATTACTGACTGCCACTGTCCACACAAATGGAGTTTTCTAGACATGGGGTGTTTTTGTTTTATTTTTTTTCATTGAAATTCAATGTAAGGGAAACACAAGGAACACAGCATAGTTTGTCCTGCCTAGATGGAACTGCAAACCTTAATCCAGCAAGTTTTTCATGGGTAGTCTTGCAGTAGCCAGTGGAACTACCTGAGTTCTGAAAGCCCCAGACATAAGGACTTAATGTTGTGGAGCTCGTTGTTGTATGACTACTTTAGGAAAGACTACAATCCTGTTATTGTTCTAAGCAATTTACTTGTAATAGCTACTTCAGGAGCTGTATGTAGAGTGTCATCAAAGACCATTTTAAAATCTCAAATGCTGTCTTTCATGCTTACTTTTCTCAAAGTTTAATGTTTTCATTCTGCCTTCGTCTTTTCAGTTGCCCTCCAGGACACATGATCATGGAGAATGCCACTGGTAGACAGTGTGTCTACACTGCATGTGCTAAAAGGCCCTGTAACTATGGTACCTGCATCTCGCAGTCGCCAACCAAGTTCCAATGTCACTGCCCTGATGGCTATACTGGACGTAACTGTGAAATCACGCTGGCGATCTTTCACAAGGATACTGGCCTGAGCTTTAGTTCCATGTTTGCCATCTGCATTTGCTTTTTGGCACTGTTAGGTAGTTATGGCAACTACATCTTGTATTACCTTTGGTGAACTCATTTATCCACCTTGTCCTGAATAGTCATCATCTCATCCTCCTAATGGAGACTTGACGCTCCTTCATTTCTTTGCCATGGTCTCAGCTCCATCAGTAACTTACTTTTCATCCCTGTGATGGTGTACTGCTAAGTGAGTCGACATTTGTGAACTATGGGAGGTCCTTGCATTTTTATTTTCTGCACATTTTCTCTTCATTGCTAAGGAACTGTTCAGATGCATAATTGGAAGCAAATTCAATTGAACAGCACGAGTGAAAATTGCTGCCAGATAAGCACTGCATAAAATACTACTGAGCATGAAACGGATTTTTCTGTCTAGGAGAAATGCACTGTCCGATAGGAATACACTTGGTCAGGCAGAAGCAGTCTCTCATGTTTTACCGGTTGTGTCACAACTCCTGACAGCTGCTTTTGGCTTCCTCAGTCGTTTTCAGCCTTAGGTACTTGGTCTCAAAGATGAAAAAGATACATTGTGGACTGTTTTGAATCCACCTGTGTAGGTACCTGAAATACCATAATTTTCCCCAACTCTGCTAGATAATATGTTTGCCATGCAAATACGAACAGCAAACAACCTGGGAAGCCAACTGTTTTCACAGCTTTTGGAATGCCAGTTAGCTGAGGTTACTAGACCATTATGTTAAAGGAGGGTTTTTGCATTGTCAGAGGACTTTTCTTGTCAGCTGACTTTGTATGGCTGCCCGTGCTTGACTGCAAAAAGTTCTTGTAGCTACTAATCCTGCTACTCTTTCAGGTCACAGCTATGAGTAAGAAACCAGGTGGTGTGTGGTGGTGTGAAAATTTTACTTGATGTGGTTAGCAATGGCATTATCACACAACTGTAACTTCTGCTAGGAGAATTTTTAATAAAATGCCTTGTTCTCAAGATTTCAGATGCTCTTTCTCTTACACAGCCTCTAGAAAGTGGTCATGCACATAATGATTAATTCATGCAGTTTTAATTGTAAATGTATATCTTCCCAATATGTTAGAAAAGGTGCTGCTTTTTCGCATCTGATTACATCTTTTAAGGTCAAACATGGAACGATTTTGCAAGTAAATCAATACTGCAGTGGCCTCACATTGGTTTCATATCACGTGACTCTTCCCCATCCCTCCCTGCTGTGACAGGACTTCAACTCATTTTGTTCAGTTAAAGGCACAGTGATACTCTGGAGCTTTCAGCAGCCCTAGGACTAATTCTTGGCAGAAAGAAACAATAAACTTCACAGAATCCTTTTAATGGCAGTTCAGGATTGTAAGATCCTAAGCACAGAATTGGGCAGGATTAGTCTCTGTGCGGAAGAGATCCTGTCTTCAGCGGGGTACTTCTGGTTTTACACTGATTGGCACATGGGCTACATTCACCATAAGCTTTGGCTTTCTTACTGGTGGACACAGTAAAAGAATAGGAGTGACGTGGAACATTTAAAGACTTGTTGAGTATGTCAAAATCAGCTCAGCTAAAAAAAAAAAAAAAAAGATTGCCAAAAAGTCACCATGTGTGAAAATTTGTGTGACACATTATGGTCATGGGGGCTATGAAGAGGTAAATGCACACCTCAGATGCCTTGGTTCAGCTTCAAGGGTGTAGCTACACAGCGCAGTGCAGCACATAGACCTGTGTGCACCGCTTCCAGACCCACTGACATCCAGACGCTGCTGCACTGAACTGCACTCTGTCATGCACATGTTCCAAGAGATTCTGGTCTCTTTAATTCACTGATAGTGAGTTGGTAGTGGTTCATGGTATGCAATAGTTTGAGGTCTTGCTATGAGCTTCTATCAGTTTCTGTAGAGTTGGTAACCCAGTGGTGCACAAGTTTCTGTTTTATCTGATGTTTCTATTTATCTGATGCTGAAGCTTTCCAACTGTCACTGTGTGAAATGCACCTAAGCATTTAACAAAAAATAGTTTAAATTCATGGATGTTAAGGCAAAACATACCTGACATTTTTTTCCTTGTAAAATGTATGAAGCAATTCCTCTTTTGTCTCATGCCATCTTGTGCTTCATTTCTGTGTAACTGTATCTCCTCCTGTCAACATGTTGATACTGAACTGCTACCCCTTTGTGTACATTTTCTCTTACACAGTTTAACACCTGGCAGTAAATGTTAGGTCTCTGAACACCACTTGGATTGTTCAGTTCTTTCACAATGTCAAGGTTGTCCTTTAAAGGGAATTTAAAATGCTCTTTAAAGGCATTTTCTCTGTCTTTGATGTTCACTTGTAACTTTGTTCAAGAATGCAAAAATCCAATGTTTGCTGAGAAACACAAAACTACAGCCCTGCTGCCAGTGGCTGCAAAGCAGTGCTGCAGCACTTGGACAGAAAAGCCATCCTGCAGCACTGCTGTACACAAGGGTTTCATTTGTTTCTGAATGATGCTCTGTTTTGCTCCTGTGTGTTTGCACAGCTCTCTTCAGTGCTGTATTCTTATGGGCTCGCTGGAAGACTCACAAACGCCTGAATGGAGTTTACCAGGTGTCTGCACATCATGAGGATTTGGAGGACATCAGAGAAAATATCCTCAACTACAATGAAGAAGGTGGTGGGGAACAAGACGAAGTAAGGATCGTTGTGTTACGTGACAGTTGAGGGGACTAGTGGCTCACCATGCTAATGAAAATGTGCTTTATGGTTTTCCTTTATAACTGAGGACCTTAACCTTTATTTTGCTGATTCATTACTGCTATTTGTAGAGGAATTATTTGCAAGGTTACGCACACAAGGGTGCATGTTTCTTAAGTAGTGATAAGTACCTATCAATTTTTAATTTGTCTTAAAGCAAGTGTTCCTATGTGCATATTTAAAAGTGCTTGTAGAGTGAGTTTAGCAGTAAAGAACTAACAGCTGATGGGTTTGGTTTCATGTCTCAGAAGCCACTGGGGTTTTCAGTGGTAATTACTGCTGCAGCACTGAGGGCTTGAAAGAGACAGACATGAACTGTTCCTTGTGGACAGTCTCCTTCTGGAGACTGAAATAGCAGTTTTCAGACTTGACTTGTTAAGAAAGCAAACTTCTGCATTTGCTTCTCATAAGCCCTATAGCACAGAGTGGTTGTGGGAGAACCTTCCTGCATTTTTCTGTAGTGAAATAAACTACTGAACATAACCTGTTTATACTTAGAGTAGACCAGATTATACCAAGAGTAGGTAATACTAACATTTCTGCTACCTGTTTGAAGGATTTCTACTTGTCAGTTTAAGCCAGGACTTTGAAAGAAACCTGCAGATGTTATAGATGAGCAATTTAAATAGATCATTTGCTGACCCACAGACATTTGCTATGTTTAAAATAGGTAAGGATTTTCACTGCCACCTTTGAAACTGTTCATTTCATAGACTTGACAGTGGTGTGACACTACAGAGGTAATAATAGTGAGGCCACTAATGTGACGGGTCAAAAAAAGGCTGCGATTAAAACCAAATATTAAACATGATCTGTCCTCAAAATTCAAATATCTTCTTTAAAAAGCCACCTGAGAAAATATTCTTACTTATAGAGCATCCCTTCTTAATGAATTAGTGTGAACATCATAACTACAGGGACATATCCACGTGGCAACGTAGACAGCTCTATGCATAAATCCTGCTGCTGTTAATCAGATTAACTTCCTCTGCAATACTTTGGGATTTTACACCCAGAATGTATATATGACATGTTTGATTACCTTCAGAGAGTTCTTAAAATGAACTCCTTATTTTAAGCAGAGGAATCAAATTAGTGACTTGATCCTCAGGGCTATTGCTCTGTCTTGAGGAAATGCTGCCTGGAGTGAAACCTCTACATGCTCTGTATACTGCTCCTAAACTGTTCAAATTTTACAGTTGCTGGGGTTGCAAGTAAAAATCTTCAACTATTCTTTTTAATAGCCAATTGTTTGTCTATATTTAAAAACCTCAGAATACCCAGAATTACAATGTCTTACTTGTATTTTCATGTTACCTTAACAACGGGATCTTGAGGGTGCTGGGACAACAGAGTTTTGTCTTTGTAATGTTAACAAAGGGTAGGACTATGGAGATAAGAAGGTGTCTTACCAAGGAGTTTCTTCACCTGAAATAAACTGTCCTTGGAGGAATTCTGGGTGCATTTCTGTAGTAACTTAGTGCACTGTTGAGTATATGCTTAACACATTAAAACATCAGGTGTTGTTAAAAGCCAGCTTTGAAAGTAGAGGCAAGGATCAGCTGGGGTTTGTAGCTGCTGACCGGGAATGGCCCATAATCAGAAGAGATGTGTTATTGTAATGGACAACTAATAGCAGTAAGCTCCCATTCAAATTCCATGTGACAAAAAGTTGTCATGTCTTATCACCCTTACTGGTAGCCATGCTAATGTAACATGCTCATCCTGGGATCATACTGCAGCTTGCACTTATTTAGAATGTCTAAGAAAGACATCTGCACTGTGGGTCTCACATTGTTCATCACTAACAGTATTTAGACTCTGGATGAATGGAAATAAGCAGCTATTTGGTGTTACAGTCCTGTCACAAATGTCTCTTGCCACCTGCATGGCTTCTTTGTCCCTGATTGAAATTCAGCAAAACTCACCAAGAACACCTAGGTTAATCTCATAAAATGGATATGTGAGAGAATCAATCTAATCTTCTGGAAAGTGCTGCTTTGAGAGCTCTGTTGTTGGTGGCTGCTATTCAGGTGAATAGCATGAGCGATACAAATAATTACTTGTTTGCCCTAATGAATTCTGTCTCACAGCATGTCAGCAGCCTTCTCTGGCCTGTAAGGAAGTCCAGAGACACAACCTCTGGATTGTGGGAAGGTGAAGGATGCTGCAGAACACCACTTTTCCTTTCTTTCAGCTGGCATACTTTGATCAGTTAATGCAATTAACATATACCTTGTTGGTAGCTTCACTGACAGAAGTTGTACTTCAGGACTTGTGGCATGAACACCATCAAGTGCTTTGCATGAGGTGGTGAATAGTTTTTTAAAATGTATTCATTTTGGTAATAGGTAGTTATTTGGCTTGTACAGTAATGCTCCTTCCTGTTAACTAACCGTTATTCCACAGATTGATACAACTTTAACAGAAATCACAGTCAATGTCTGAACTACTAATGCAGAAAGATTTCCTTTAACATGCTGTTTGTGAATATCTTTTCTCACCTTTGTTGCCAGACACTGTATCAGTGTTTAATGATGACAAAATATTCAGATCTTAATTTCAGAACTAAATTTGGGGCTTTTGCTGTCATTTAAATTAGCTTCTAATAAGAAATTGTACTTGATTTTGAACCCAGCTGTAGTAGCGCAGGCTGCACAGCTGTTCCTCATGCATTCTCTTCTGCTGAGTGGGTTTGGCTTTAAGTGTATTGTAGGAGGCAGAGTTGGCTGAACAAGCCAGTCCTTTGCATATTCACACACAACAAACTGCCTTGGGATTACTCCTTCTTTATTTCCACTAAAATGGTAAATTTTGGGGGCTACAGGGAATATTAACTGCCTGTGAATGGTTTCTCACCCCAGGATGCATACAACATTGCAGAACTGCAGGTGTCTATTCAAACCAGCCCAGCCTATTCCCTCCACATGAAGAAAGAAAAACCAACACAACTGAAGAGATTCATTAGGGACGCGTCCCCAGGCATGCTGGAGCAGACCAAAACATCAGTGACTACAGAGGCCTCTTTCAGTAGCACAGACTTTGGTCAGTACTTGTCGGATGTTGTCAGAGATGCTGACCATCATCCCCAGGCTGTACCTCAAGACTCACTGCAGGTGTTCTGCACCGAAGGAGAGGGCTCAATTGCTAGCAGTCTGAGTACCCTGAGCTCCTCTGGACTGAATGAAGGTATAGTGTATGATGACATCAGAGAGTGGGGACCAAAGTTTGAGAAACTAAGTGAACTGTACTCGCATATAAATGCAGAGAACCTGTAGATGACCATGTGTGCTACTTAAATTCAAATTTTGGAAGCAGTGGTGAAGGACAGTTTTTCATGCTACTGCTATCTCCTACCCCCACCCCCTTTTCTTTCCTGTTATGATAGGCAGTCATATTCCCACTCACGGGCCACACACTGCTAATCTTGGGGCATTCTGGACATTTATGTTTGGGAACATCAACTTACTGGGAGGCATAAAAGGAGAACTTGGGCTACTTAGCCATTCACAGTGTTTAAGAAATAAACAAGGTGGGTGGTTTTTTTTTGGGGGTAACTAATAGACTCTTTGAGAGATCCTATGCACATCATCTAAGATGGTGCTCAAAGCATGAAGCATGCATGCTGCGTATGTGTTTTATTTCCAGTAGGAGCTTTAGCAGTTATCGGAAGAAACATTTTAGTAGAGAACCATGATCAGCTGTGGAAAGAGAAACATGAGGAAAAGGAGCAGCAAGTTGCAGAGGGAGGAATACTATGCTTTAAATTATTCATCTCCTTTTCAAACCTTGTAATGTCCAGCTGGTGTTCTGAATTTCTTTGCCTAAACTTGCCTATATTTGGAAAGAGGAGATCCCATAAAATTAATGTTGATTCTTTTTTAAACAGACACCTTTTGTATATATAAATGGAGCAAAGTGCAGCAGGAACACAATCTTATTTTGTGCTGTTTATATATTATGTAAATTATACATAACCTTATCAGCTGACAATATGAATATAATATATAGATCTGAGAACTTGTTTCATTAAAAGAAAACAAACCGATCTCTTGTAAGAGACATTATAACTGCTTCGCTTACAGGTGTATCAGTGGCTTGTTTTGACATGTCTGGATTTTACTTAAAAAAAAAAAAAAATATATATAAAAACACACAAATAGGTCAGTGCAGCCTGCTGGCAAGATGAATTTGCACATTTTCCAAATAAAATGTTCATGCAGTATTTTGTTCTTGTGTGCTTTTGGGACACACTTTGGAAACTCCACAGCACACATTCGGCCAATGGCTATGTGCTGCAGATGTAGCATTTTCACCTGGAAGAGCTAAATGCCATTTTTACCCATGCCTTAAGATTTTGAGTCACAGGTGGAACAGAGTCTTTGATTCTGTAATCTGACTGCTATGTTACTTGTGAGGAAATGCAGACTGAAATGCCTTGCAGTGTTCACAACTCAGGTATGTCAGCTTCTGTACTTCATGATCATAGCAGTAATGAGCAGGATATGGAAAATGAAGTCAATGTATTATACAAAGCCAATCCATTTGTTCCCAAATAGCAGTAATTTTGTCTGCATGCCTTGTGTTCTTTCCACAGCTATGGATATGCTCCCATTTTGTCTGGTTTTACTTTAATTTGCTTGTATGTAAGCTCCTTGGGGTAAGGACTACCTTGATTTGCTTGTACAGTGCTGTGTACCTAGTAATAAATACACTTTCTGTATATGATGTCTCTTCCTTGCATATATTTAAGGTTGGACTCTGCAGAATTATTTCCCATTTTTGATCAGATACTTCCACAGCCACTAGTCATGCAAGCTGTTCTGTCTGCAATGTCAAAGGAAGCAGCAGTTGCTTCTCACTGAGGTGTGGACTCAAGCTCACCACTTTGGAGTTTTCAGAGGGCTGCAGCTGGCTGGGGCCACAGACCAGGGTCTGTCTTTTTGTATATTGCATGGTTGTGGTTTTTGCAACAGGCAGACAATTAGTCTAAGAAAGAACAACTCCTTAATTTTACATTCAGTAGAATTACTCAAGTTTTGTTACCCATAGGTTAACAGTTCCCATGTGTATAGCAAGTTGAGGTTTGCAACAAAACGCTATTAGCAGAGGAGCTGGCGGTGATTTGCTCCAAATGTGTCACAATTCAACAAATTGTGTGGGAAAAAAAATTGTAACTCTCTCACCTTCTCTGGAATGTGCCCAAGTAACCTGACTACAAAGTATGCTGAGACATGGAGGCCTTGGTTCCATTTGCTGAAGCACTTAGGCCATTAATTAAGTACTTGTCACTGACAGCAAAAATAATGCCGAACACAGTTCTGTAACCTGGTGACTGGGATTACAGAGGCAGATGGCTTGTGCAGTCATGGCTGCAGATTTGCTGAGGTTGAGATGTCTCCTCTCAACAGTCCCAAACAGGAAACTTGGAACCCAGCCTGGAGCTGGTGCTGTACCACTGCTTCTTCCCCTATTACAGCTATGGCACTAATTTTTAAGGAAACATAAATCAGGTAACAACCACAACCTCATGCTGCTCCTGCAACTGCACTTAGCTATACCTCTTACAGCACATACAGCATAAAACAGAAGATCAGAAAACATTTTCAAAACTGCTAGAGGACCTTGTGTAGATACAATCTCAGTAACAGGACTCACTCATCTGCTGCTGTCGTGCTCTATTAAAGAACTACTTTTCCTCATTCTAAGCTTTACTAATTGGTCCACTTAATTTACCTGTTTA
Source organism: Picus viridis (assembly GCA_033816785.1). Lineage (NCBI taxonomy): Eukaryota > Metazoa > Chordata > Aves > Piciformes > Picidae > Picus > Picus viridis. The sequence goes on along the minus strand of CM066591.1, from coordinate 8,693,832 downwards.
AATCTGCATGCTGCTCTTCTAATTATCATGCAATTGCTGAACTCCTACCTTCACTTGTTCTGCACTTACACGTACAAATACTTCAGCACTTCTGCAAAAAAAGCTTATCACAGCGTAGCAGTGGCATCACTCTAGACCAGGAACAGCTGGCTTGACAACAGACAGCTCTGCAATGTGTGAGGGCAGTGAAAAAAAGAGAGAATAAAAACCCCACTGGGTCCCTAGGTAGTAGGATTTTCAGTAATCCGGTTCTTTTAGTAATCTTCTTCGATGTTCTTTACTCACTTTAAATATGTAGTAAGAACATTTTATTTAGTATAAAATATTTGTACAGGTCTGAAATTTAAGTAATCATGTGGATATTAGTATTTAATCTGTCTGCCTGTCAACCACATTAATCTTGGTGGCTTTCCCTTTTTAAAATAACATTCCAAGTATCTAACACGCAGCCAAGCCACATGAAAGATGATTGTCTTTAGGTCTGACCTACTGGCTAGTACTAGCAGGTTCAGAAGGGAAACCATGGCTGCAAAAGGATCAGGATTAGGTGAATAGAAGAAACTTGGTAATTGTCTTCATTAAAGAAATGCCAAAACCCATGGCCAGTTCCTGGGGATTTTATTAACCAGCTTGCACCACATGACAAAACTTCCCCAAACCTCCCTTTGAGAGCAGTACCACAAGTGAAGTTGTGACTGCACTCTGGCATCCCAAATGAGAAACAGACATGCCAGGCAGTTGCAGGTACAGCCCTGCACATCCTGCTTCTCCCTGCCACTCCAGCACCAAGAATTCTAAAAGCTTACCTATGTCAGGACCTCCTAGTTCAAATAAATGACTTGATAATGGAATTCTCTCCCAAAGAATGTGTGCTTCTTTTCATTGAGAATACTAAAGTTTGAGCTGTAATGCAGATCCCTTTGCGCAGATCCCTACTGATCAAAGCAAATGGTACTTACATGGAGTAACTGCCTCAGTTTAATGACCTTGCTGAAATGAAGGTGTGCTGGACAATGACTGGTAAAAATCATGACCAACACACCTTTATCTTGCAGCAGGGAAGTCCAGCAAGCTGGTCAAACACAAAGAGGATTCAAATAGTCACTGCTATATGCCACAGAAAAGCTTGAGGAAAGCAAAAAATTCCTGCTGATAAATAACTTTGCTTTCTTCCTTATGGACTGAAATGAAGCTGAATTCCCAAATGCTCCATTCTTAGTCCATCCCAACATAAAAGCAACCAAAAAGTGTTTTTCAAATGACACAATTTATTTAGTATACAATAGTCATTACATCTCTTTACAACAATGTATTATAAAATAACTATGTTAGATCTCACTGCTAGAATATGGTAACAAGTAATGAAAATATGGATCTCAAAGGCTTTTCTCCCCTATTAACATTCTGGTTGCTTGATAACATCTTGTATCTGCAATCTAAGAAAACTGTAATTCATACCACAATTCCATCAGTAATGCATATATTAAATGTCCTTGCAGACAACAGGCAGCATACACAAGAAGTCATGTTCCCACTGCTAATTCTTTGTAAGACCAGTAAACACATTGCCACCAGGGTTGTTCCTGGGGCTGGATCATACTTAATACAATGAAACAGTGATGCCACAGCGATCACCTGGAAGTAAGGTGCTTTGGGATGATGTCACTCAGGAACAGGTACAGTTATTTAATTTTATTTCCCCCCCACATTCTTAATGTGAATAAGACAACAAGGACACAGGAAGTAGAGAAAATAATTATCAGGCAACTAGAACACTACCTACCTCCTAGAAGTCTTAGACTCTTACACATCTATGAACAGGCAACGCAGACGTTCTCCCAAGCGGTCCCACAGCCCCACACCTCAGCCAGCACTGACCACTGACTACTCACCACTGCTCCAGCCTTCCCCAGCATGCTTTGCTGTGGCAGGCCAGCCTTTAAATGAGAGACACAGAAGCAGCTGCTTCTTTTCTCCAAATGCTGTATGCTGCTTTCCTCTGAGCAGGTAAGTGGCTTTGTTCCTTGGCATGTCTTATCTTACTGTTTTAGGGAGACCGGTCTTTGGGATGCTGCACTACATAGCCATGAAATGGGCCCTGCCCTTTAGCATTACATCTTTCTGATACAGGAACTGCTGCTGAAAAGTGTCACAAGCTGGCTAGGCTTCGAAGACTGTGAATGGCAGGAGTTGAGCAAGCTCCAAAATACTTTGTATCCGATACTTACAATGTCTGGTGTGCTTCTGTGGGAGATGTTTGTGTTGCACAAAGAAATTAGGCTACTGTGGTAGTTCTTAGAAAAAGTTTACATTTCTCCTTTGGCAACGTTAGAGATGGTGCTTTTAAAAAAAGTCTATTTAAAATATACTGTTACAGTGAGGGCTTCTTAGTCTCAACTGTTACCTACAAGTAAATTCTCAAAAGGAGATCCCAAGCCCCCTGGCACTTGGGATCTCTCATGTCAGTCAGAGGAGAGTCACTGCACCTTCAAATAAAGATACAACCACATTTTAAAATAGGACAATACAGCTGAGACATACTTCACCTTACGTGTGCTTGTTTTCAATTACTGTAAGGCACTCATTGAGGAATTCACTGACCCATGCTTTCAGCAAGAACAGGCATGCATCATTACAGGCCTAATTAAAGTTTTAATACTGATTAAAATGTTTGATTATTGTATTATGTTAAACTGCAGTGGTCTCCAACCTCATTAAAGGATAAAGGCTAGAAATTACTCAGGAGTTTCAGTTGCTCAGTTTAACAACCTAGCTACTGTCAATGTTTGATTTAAATATTCTGATTAAAGCACACTTTCCTTCCGTGTTAGCATGAAAATGCAGAAAGAAGCTGAACATTGTTTGATGAGTATTTACTGAACATAGAATTGAGCATGTGACATAACCATCTACATCTCCTCAGTAATTTACCTTAGCACAACTGAAAAGGGAAAACATTTTAATCATTTGGAAATGGAACAGAGCTCAGTTGTGAAAGCTAATCTCATTACACATCCTGATTCAATTAACCACAGAGTTTGCCATTGGTAGCACTTTAAGTTTCCTATCATTAGAAATTAATTGCAGTGGTAATTATTAAAATAACTGAGTTACTTGCACAGGCCACAAACACTCTTATAGGTGTTCAAATGTTAATTCAACATTGGCCTAGAGGCACTTGATTATTACAATTCTGTTTTTCTAAGAAACAAATGATCCTAGTGGATGTCTAATTAAAGTTGGAGAGTACTGTTAAGACTTTCAGTCAGATTCAATCTCTAATTTCGATACAAACTCAAAGCACTGTTAAAACACAGCAAAAGCTCTGTGTCAGTTACATAGCATTTAGAAAGTCAACACAATTCACAAAGTTCTAGGCTGTAAAAAGACAAAAGGTACAAACAAATGACAAAAACTCTCAGGATCGTGGCCTGTTCACTTCATCCTCAAAGAGAACTGAAAATAACTCCAGTCCGTTTTTTAGGATAAAGAGCAAGGACACAATGACTTTGTGCTCAAATACATAGCTTTGTGTCTAAAATAAGTTAAAGCAAAACTCCAATACTTGAACATACTTTAAATACCTACATTTCTTTCTGATTTTAGAGATGAGTTTTTTATTTTATAAGGTTGGCAGTGCTCAATTTTGGCAGCCTACTGAGGAGAAAAGGATCCCCTGTAGTTCAGAAAGCAAACATAGAAATTAGTTTTCTGAGAATCCAAGCTGAGAAATTTGGGTTTTGTTTTTTTTTTTGTTTGTTTGTGTTTGTTCTGGGATTTTACAAGGATACAAACATGCAATGTGTATCAAGCATGCTCCACCCTAACTCTCATTAGAAACACGTAACACTCGCCGTCCCTGGAGGCGTTCAAGAGGGGACTGGATGTGGCACTTGGTGCCATGGTCTAGTCGTGAGGTTTGTGGTTACAGGTTGGACTCGATGATCTTCGAGGTCTCTTCCAACCTTGGTAATACTGTATACTCCATCATGAAATGCTTAATGTTACAAAGAGCATGTTTCTGTATCACTAAAAATGCTGGACAATGCCTGTTTTACTCTTCAAAGGTGTGCTGATTCTGCACTCACTGATTCTGCAATCACACTCACAAGCTTGGAAACTCACATCCGCATACACTCCCAAAGAATTCAAAAAAGAGGCACTGAAAGAGCAGTCAAAGAGGATCAGACTATAAGACAAAAGTCAAAATTGGTGACTATTTTCAGGATTCACAAAGGTGATGCATACTCCTACAGGAGCAGCATGGCCTGCTTTCACTGAATTTCCACCATTTCATGCTAAAAATCCAAACTGCCAAGCAGAACTTCACAGGCCACCTGCTCTGCACTGGTCATGCAGGCTGCTCATTTTGCATGTCTTCCAATCAGTTCAAACTGGAAAACAATTATACCCTAGGTATGCAGAAGGTCAGATCTTCTAATCACAATGGTCCCTGCTAGCATTTATTTATGAATCTATGAAAATGTTGGCAACATCAAGAATGTTATAAAAACTAAACTGTCTTAAAAAATGAAACAAAACCAGTCAAAGTAATTAAGCAAGGAACTGTCTATGTAAAATGTCTTACAAGTGCCACATGTTTGTAAACTTCTGCATTTTCTACTGTGAATCCTGGCACTAAAATACTGAACTTGAAGCCATGGTTGAAAACGTTATTTATGCTTAGCAAGTTTGTAAACATGGAATGTTTTGTTTTGAAACACTCTAGTGAAGTGTGTGGTGTAAGAAGGCAGATTTCTTTTAATTTCCTCACAGAAGCGAGGATACAAGGAAGGTTTCAGATCAGGTTCATTCTCTCCCAAACCATCCATGATCTGTAATGAAATTGAACAGATTTGTGAGATATCTTTAATCAATTCACAGTTACAGGCAATAACAAGAAGCTAAGAAACAACCTCAGGCTGGTGAGATTTGTGATTGCTTGAAAGGGGGAGAAAAATAATCTTATAGCAGTTAAGATTTATAGCATCATCTCTATTATGGGTAAAAATGATTTCTCAGAGGTACACATCTACTTTGGGTTATGTGGTTTGCTGTGCATCCATGTTAGCCCCAGAAACACTTGAGAACTCCCCTGACAAAACTGAGCGCTACAACAGTCCACTGGTCCTGCAGGAATAGAAGCCATGAGATGTTTTTACACTCTGAGAGGGAGCATTCCTTGTGTATTGCTGACCTGAAGCTCACCAGGAAGTAATTGCTTATTTTGCCCAGGCTGAATTCCCCTTTTTTTTATGTTTTCCCAAATCATCAAATACTATTAAAAGCAAGCAATGGTCAACCAGGTGATTGTGAGAATGTCTAAAGGCTTCATTAGATTTTTACTTCTCACACTTGTATCAAAGCTGACAGAGCCCAGGCTACTTCAAATTGTGATTCTAGTGAAAAAAAGCTACAGATCCTGTCTATAATACTTACATGGCCATTAGCTATATCCAGTAAGTCACGTAGCCGACAGCCTCTACTGTGCCTTCTTTCATAACAAATGCTGTCTTCTAGGATCACATAGTCTGTGCCAAAGGACCGCAGTATTCTGTAAACATCATCAGGAGATCTCTTGGCATAGATCTGATAAATCTATAGAAGAAAACTGAGCTGTCAAACAGACTAAGACTATTCCTTTGTTTACTTTCTCATGATTCCTTTATCTTGAACCAGAGAACATCTAAATTACAGAAATAGGTAGTGTAAAACAATCTCCCTCTCCCCAGCTTTGTGTGGAGCTTCTTGGAGTGGTATCTATATAAAATGTTACGTGCTACTCTGGGACCTGAAAGGCCTATCAAGCAAATCAAGAGATGCTCCATATGAGTTTAACAGCCAAACTGGGCAGGAGATCTATTAATACCAACAGCACCCAAACCAGTTCACTCGGAACTAGCTTGAGTTCTTCATACGTATACCAGCTGTCAGAAATGAGCTAGCAGATACCTGAAGTACTACAAGTCTCACAGAAGTTAAATTATAGAACTCTATCTTAAAGTAAGTTAGTTCAGTTAGCAAAGCACCTGATGGTATTTGCAGTGTGCTGTTAATAACTGCAAGTGTTTCCTGGAATGGAGCCATTGTTATGTATAACAGTTAATTCAATCAGAATACTCTCACCTGTTTTGTTCTCTCTCTTAGATTCTTATCCTCATAATGGGGATGATTCTTATCCTCATAATGGGGATGATGATGATAACAATGGAGCCATTGTTATGTATAACAGTTAATTCAATCAGAATACTCTCACCTGTTTTGTTCTCTCTCTTAGATTCTTATCCTCATAATGGGGATGATTAGTTAAGGTCCGTCCAGTGCAGAGTTTGACTCCTGCTAATAGCTGCATGCTCCCAGCAAACACTGCTGTGTTTGGAGTGTTTGACCTAGAGAAATGTTGATAAGTCTGAGGAAGTCTCTGTAGAGGCATTTTTGCATTGCTTGTTACAGATCAGAAGGAAAAAAAGACTACAAAAACAGTTTTCTGCCTCTCCTCTGTTCAGTGAGCAAAGTGTTCAAGCAACTGTGTTTTCTTCAAATATAAAGTAGACAAATCATGATAATATTGTAACTGCAAAGAAAAAAATGTACTATGCACTATCAGGAAATTTAGGGGTAACATGATCCTTAAAATTTCAAACTATTTCCATATTTCTTCTAATGCTTGGGTTCATATAAATCCTGAATATTGGTAAATTTCTATATCCATTGGGTTATCTTTTAATATTTCAAGGAACTCAGTGTGACTTAGACTTGTGTCTGATATGTAAGGTATTCTACTGAAAATGGATTTAGTCTGCGTGCTAAAGCTTCTTGTCCCTGTCCATTCACCATTCACTTGGAATGAAAACTTTGTTATGCATGACATTATTTCTCCTGTTCTGACAACACTGGGAGAAGAATTATGAAACAAAGTCACTCCATTTGCAAAAAGTGGGGCAGTATATGAGCAGGACGTGCCAGATAGAAATGCTGTCAATTACTGGCACTGTGATCTCCCTCAAATTCAAAGCCAATGTCTAGAATGGTTACCTAAATAACAGCTCTTGGTATCTCAGGATTGTTTAAATACCTTTAATAATAAAAAGGGTACTTTTTGCTCACCTTCCCCTCAAGAAATGTACAATGTAAAATGTATGTAAAGACACAACAGAAGGGTGTAGGGAAAAGGTGAAGTCAAAATGCCAGGCAACAAATAGTGCTATGATTGGGCTAATTAAAAATAGTCAGAGTAAAATAACAGACAGAAGCATAGATGAAATCAGGTAAAGTTAAATGACAAAGGAATGGGAATAGTTGCCTAACATTCACATACATGTACATACGCCATCTATAGTAGTGAAGTAACTGTGGCACTTAGGGGTGCATTTTAGGGAGCTTTTGAAACTGCAGCTATATATTCAGTCTTTGTTAAGCTCCACAATCAGCTTGAAAATGCTAAGAGACAAGTATTAAATTTTACTATCACCTTTCCAGAGACTATCCTTAGCAAGTGAACTAATAATCACAAACTCTTCCTAAAAATTCTTGCACTAGTACCTTAATCTCATATAGGCAGGACAGAGATAGTATTTTTAATAGGCCAGTTTACTGATACAGCACAGGAAAGCACAATTTTTTGGACTAAGCTGAAAATGTGTACTTAAGATTCACAGAGGGACTTGGTAGAACTTAAGATACCTAAGTGAAAATGATGATTCTCAAAGCATTTTCAACACATTTCTGTGTTTATGCCTGGGCCAGGAAACTTCTAGTATGAAAAGTCTCTTCTTTTTGTTCAAGATTAGTTCAAATTCTGTAATGCTCTGTAGTGCCTATCTCCTGACTTGGCCTTGCCACAGCAATCCTGCACCTGTGATTCCTGAAGAGCTCAATATGATGGTAACTTGCAGACTCAAACTTTCTTTAAATAAACCTCCACAACAAGTACCAAAGGCAAACCCACAAAGAAAAGAAAAGATCCCAAGAAACAGCCTGCAGCCTCTTTTCTTATGTAAGAAAGAAGAAATGGTGACAGTGCCCTTTTTCCATAACTTACTGGTAAAAATCCTCATCAGAAATGTAGAAGGTGAAGGGTTCAATTCCTCCCCTTTCCAAAAAGGGTGAAATATAGGTGAGCACATTCCTTATTAATCAGGTATTTACCAGCATTTCTTCCTCCTCCTGTACCTTAAAAGCAATCTGGGCCTGGATGGAGCTCAAAATCTGGTATTCCAGCTAATGGCAGATGTTCCCCTGAGACTCGGATTTACACGTTTGAAGTGCTAGAAAATGATATGCTTTAAGATCTATCACTGTCTGTTTTACTGGGGCCAGCTCAGACAATTCCCAGACCAACAAATTCTACCAGAGCTACTGGAGGCACTTTCTACTCATGCTTCACTGGGTCAAACGCATAAACCTGGCACTGGTTTTCTCTGCTGCAGACAGACACTTAGAAACTGGGAGGTGACACTGAGCTTCATGCAGCATCTGCCCTCCTTAATTGTATCCTAGAGAACTTCAGCTGCTGTTTCTGAGCATTTATCTTCTGAAGAAGCCACTGGCAGGAGACCGGACAGTGACTGTTTGAGTCTTCAGGTCCAGGCTGATTTTAACATGTCATGCAGGTGTCTTTCTCTAATACTCCTGAGTCAGACACTAACTGCTGTGGTCTGTAGCTAGAGTAGCTGACGTGCTTCAACCCACTGAATGACACTTCTCTATTACAGAAAAACGAAGCAATTTTTACAAATGTCTGAGCAAATGATGTATAAAATGAAAGGATAATTTGTTTTTATAGCTTTCTGCCAAGCTCCATACCACTCTGCCCAACCTGCAAACAGTTTGTTCTGTACAAAATGTCACTACATAATGATAAGGACTTACAGGTCAAACTGATTTACATTATATAATTTAAATTTCATTCCAAGAAGACCTGATGGCATTTTGAACAAATAATCTAATTTATTTTTGAAGCTCTATGCTTTCAACAAGTTAATTACAGCTGAACTAATGGGTAAACCAACCACTACAATACACTGTATGAAGCTTTTCTTTACCTACATTTAAGAAGTTAGAGAATTACATCAACACTAAAGAATAATTCATTAAAAATAGAAGGGTTTTACAGGAACTACTTTCACAGACTCTAAAAGTGGTAACAATTCTTTTTCTCAAGCTGCTAAACAATTACTGTGAGTTGCTTTTAAGGGTGTTTTACAGAAATGGCCAACATTGCAATTGTAGGTTAGATCATTAGAAATAAAATTGGTATTAGGAGTCCTCCAGAGTTGAACATTATAGTTCACTTTCAAAACTGTAACACCTAATCTCACATTATTCCTTTACTGGTACCTGGAGTGATACAAACCTACAAAGCAAAGGGGTTTGAGAAAAGGAGATTCTGAAAAGGGGTTCTCAAATGAGCCATGTTAACAGTTCTTTTTTTTTTTTTTTTTTTTTTTCCCCTTTAAAGTATATTTATTTGCAGAATGCTATACAAAAATGCTACAGGTTTAGCTGCAAATGATAGGCAGGAAAGCACATTCAGTCAAAGTGTCATGGTTCTTTTTTTCCCTCTGGTTTGGAAAGACTGAGGATTGCAAAAATGGAAAATGACAGCCACAAAGAGCGAGCAACAAGATGCATTTTCTTTTTCTAGTCCCAGCCTCAATTTTATGCATGCACATTTTGTACACAGAAAGGAGTGCGCCTACACAGTTGGCATAAACCTAATTCTCAGGCACTATCAGGTTCATGCCTGAATTCTACTGATGAATCAGTCAGTGACAAAAGATAAGCCCAAGAATTTAAGAACAATAACTAAAAAAGAAAAAGTAAGTTAAAAGTGTAACATTGCCTTTAAAGTCTGGAATATGTGTTGATTTCAGTGTGATCACCCTTCAAAATCAAGCACGCAAGTAAGAATGAAAAGTTAAAATTTATAGCTGTCTTGAGATTAAAATATAGCCATTCATATAAATTACTAAATGAAAGAACTAGCACTGAAATGTGGGTATTCCATTTTGGTAACCTTAGGAGCTTTTTGGAAATTTGTGGGGTTTCCACGAATATGAAAATTTGCCTGATTCAAATGCTGCTGATGTCCAACTAGGTTCTGCCAAATCTCAGTCTGAGATAACTTTTCTGCTGTTGTCTGAGATTTCTAAGTTTCTGCTTATGAAATATTCCACACATCTAGACAGGTTTCCCCTTTAAAGGCAGAAGACATTGCTTCTTAAACACTTACCAGAAGTAAACAGAGTAGGGAAGTTCACGCTATTGATTTGCTCATTCTACTGATATTCTTCCCCATCTCACAAATGAGCATGTTGTTCCTGTTGTCTTAGGGAGAAAGACCAAAACTAAGATTTTTAATATACCTCCCATCTGGGAACACAGCTGTGAACTATCCCTGGGTTACTGGCAGGACTTCTTGACTTTTTTTTCTTAAAAAAAAAAAAAGCTAAGAAGATGACATTGTTTGTAGTTGAAAAGCAAGAGACTGGGATATGCAAGATCATTATGCAAAAAACTGAGCTCTGCAACAGATGCAGTCCAATACTATGCAGTACTTCACTGTAAGGATATAAAGCAGTATATCTTCCTGAAAACACTATGGTAGTTTTAGTACGGGGAAGAGAGAAAAATACATCTGCAACACTCGACAGTGGACAGACTAATAGCTGGCTATCATTCAGACTGTGTATTTGGGCAAGTTATTGTGCACTTAGATCTAATCAGACAGAAGGGTTTTCTTGTTGGGGAGAGACTGCAAGACGGATGAGCTATTCCTAATTCGCCGCTATACATGACACATTAGTTTCTTGTACTGAGTTTTAATAGTGAATGATTAGTTCCTGACATCAGCCTTAACAGATCATTAACTACAACAGAACTGTCAAGTGTTGGTATAGTAAATTATTTTTCTTAGACACCAAAGCTAAAGAAAATCTGTCCCACTTTGAGAAACTTACCATAAATTTTGTTGACTTGTATTTCAAACACAGACAATTAAATCTTCTTTACAGGAATAGTATTTCTACACACAATAAATTCTAAGTAGAAAATTTCCCTCTGTAATTGTCTGTCATGACTTAAAATGAAAAGAGGACAAGCACCACTTTAGCATTCTCAGCACTAGGAACATATGAAAAATTACTCTCATTGGATCCAGTCAAATCCAGTTCATGGCTAGGAATAACTCCACATGCATATTTTATGTATGAATCTATCTATAACTCTATATATTGTACACAGGAGATTTGAACTATCAGACATTTACCATCTTTTAATAAAACAGGAGTGCTAAATGGAACTGGTTAGTAAACATTAGTCACAAGGATGTGTCAATATGACTTCAAAGATTCTAAATAATGGAAAAAACCCATGGCCTGCCTTCAAAATAAGTCAGTGAAGGCTTGTAATAAATGTTGTTTCTAAATTACTACTTCTAGTTTATGGATTAAAGAAATACAACACTATTGAGTGCAAATATGTTGCTATGGGTAGAACAAGCTGGGCAACTGCTTTCACTGAGGTTCATTCCACATGAAAACACAACACAGAGCTCCAAGGAAATACTTCAAATAGATTAACGTTAAATGTAACACATTCAGATTTACTTTCAGAATAGTTTCTTCTGGTTTCATGTTCAGGAGGCAAAAAATATTTGTCAGAGTTCAAAACAAACAAAAGTGCCAAGAATATCTCTGTTCAGAACTTAACCTGAAAGTTCTAGTGGTTAGTGTATATTAATAAAGAACATATCCCTTAAATTCACAGTCCTCCAGGGAACATCCTGTCCCTTTCTCTCAGGACCTTCTACATGCAGTATTCTAAACTGTTTTCACCTAAAAAATACTTTCCTATACTCTGTGAGAGAGCAGAAATGATGATGTGGGGTTTGAATGATTAGCTCATGACTTTGCACCTATGCTTAGCTATGACAAGGTAATGTTCAATTAGAAATATTTTGCTTACAGCTTAGAGCACAGGGTCAAATTAATTTTAATAAGTATAAACAATTCAGGTTATCTTTAAGTTCAAGAAACACTGTAGGGTACAGATTTTCCAACCCCACAACAAGCTTTTTAAATTATAAAGCTGAAACCAGAAAGGACACCAGGTTGGGGGGGGGGGGGTAGGGGAGTGGAGGTAAAATTATTTCATTTCAATGATCTATTCATGTAAAGAAGTTGTTATAATACAGTGGTAGAAGTGTTATATCTCCAAGTTTACCTCTTTCAGCTGAGAAAGCTGTATGTACTTATGGGAGCAAGTGGAGTCAACAGATTCCCTGATGCACATGCAACACAGCACCAGGACACTGAACCACAGCCAAGCAGTCTGGGGGACAGCCCTTAATGTGCTAACCTCTCAATAGCCTATTCATCCTTGACTATCTCCATGGGTCACCAGAGTTCACTGATGAGCTCTGACAAGTAAGGAGAGCACTATAACTAAGAACATTAGATCTACACAAATAGCATTTAACTTAAATGGAGAAAAAATCCTCTTACTTAATCCAGTTCATCAGCTCCACAGTGTCTGGGTCATAGAATTCTCTCAGCTCTGACAATTCATCCATTATTCCTGGCCAGAACTATAATGGAAACAAAATAAAACAAACTGAAGAGAAGTTCTGGATGTTGAAATGCCTTTTTCTTAGCTGGTAACTGATCTTGCCCAGCTCATGGATAAGTTGCAAGACACAAGCATATCCACCCTTCTTATAGGTGAATAGATGGCTGTCATTGCAGAAAGAAAACAGAGTTTGAGACCTGCAGGTCCTTACAGATGACCAGAAGGAACAGAATGTATCACTCTTGGTGATCCTGAAAAGAACAGCTTTTCTCAGATGCACATCTTGCTGGAGTGAAGTTTTCAGAACTCTGTTAGTTAAGATCAGTCAACATACAAATCTTAAAATTAATGGGAACCCAAAAGTTATCAGCATACAACTGATGTGGAGGATAGGATGCATGTTAATGTTTAAACTGTTAAGAAAAGGAACAAGATAAAGAGGCATCCTTAGACAGTTCAATATATAACAGCCAAGATACTAAATAATGCCTATGATTACAGGAGAAGGAAAGGCCCCAGGAATTAACATCCAGTTTGTAAAGGCAACTTACAAAAAATTAAAATGGTAGGAAATCTGTATCAGAAGATAAAATCACCAGACATGCTGTGGATGCCAGTAATAGCATTTCAGAAGTTTGAATTTAGAAAGATCCACTGAAGGTAAAAAGAAAAATGTGACTGAATGGCAACATCCAATAGAGCACTGGGCTGAAAATGTTTCAAAACTTACTGAAGAATACAAAAATCAAACCTGTAGGAGAGAAATAAGGATTGAAATTGATTCTGAAAAGCTTAACCCTCCTCAAAAAAAGCTAACAGAACAAAGATTTACTTAAGGGTTGCTTGTTATTTATGTTAGTGCATATTCAAGGGGAAAAGGGAGCAATTAAGAGAGAGAACACCAAGCCTGATTCCTTTGCACCAGTCTTTACTTCAGAGGTGTTATGGTGAAACCTTCTGCAAAACTACTTAGGTAAGGATTGCTGGCTTGCTTAAGTGAAATGTCACAGGGAAAAAGTGTAAGAAAATCTGCCTGATAATCCAAAAAGCCATAAACCATCCAATTCAGATAATATCCATCCAAGGCTTCAGAAGAAATTTGAATGTGAAGCTGCTGAGATACTTAGCAAAAATAGGCATTCTTTCACTAGAACTGTAATTATATAGGAGGACTGGGGAGGAGAAGATATAATTGGACCAATTAAGATTTAACTGTTTACTTGATATGTTTGTTAAAGTAATACTGGCTGGTAGACTGAGAAGCATCCAAAAGATAGTTATGGCAGTATTGCAACCATACGGTTTTGGGAAGTAGAGTAGTATCATTATAAGACATATTTCTGCTTTTGAGAAGATCTCTCCAGGGATTGGTAACTAAATGAAGCAGTTGTGAAATGAGACTGTGAAGTCTCATAATGAATCAAAATTTCTCCTCTTCATTACTAAACTACACTGGATAGCCAAACACTTTGGGTGCTTGGAACCCTTCAGCACACAGACAGAAAGAAATGGGCTCTGCTTCTAGATCTTGCTTCAAAGCTGCCCTGCCATCTACTGAGTACCTCATGACACTGGGCTATCAACTGAATGCTGGGACCACTATAAGGCATTAAGTAATCTATATAGGTTTTTCAAGTCACTAGGCCATACTATTACCACTTTTGAGTGAGTATAAGCAGTTTTCACTGGATACAATTTTTGGTACAGGAGCTTAGTAGTACTGAATTCAAAAAGTGAATTCCAAGCTATACAAATTTGCAGGTAATGCCACATTTAATTAGTGAAAAAAATGAGGAATTTCAGGAGTTCTAATCATAATAAAAATTAAAAAGTAAGTAAAAACTAAAGGGTACTGTGACAAGGAATGGATAAAAAGAACTGATCCCAATCAGGAGGTAACAAATCTTCGTAACAAGGAGTGTAAGAGAGGTTTCCAACTTGTAACATGCTCATTACAAGGGGATGTGTACTTTTGACTCTCAAGGATCCTAGTATTCAGGAAAAGAAGCCTGTTGTCAAGTGGCTTAAATCAGCAACACAGGGACTTTGTTCTGGACTGGAAAAATCTAAAGGATTTGCAATTTCCAAAAGGCTTACTAAACCCACTTGCATATAAAAGGGTAATGTGACATATTATTACTGACTTGTATCAACAAAAAAGAAACCCAAGAAAATAGAAAGGTGGCATACTCTGAACTGATAATAGGGAGTATTTTTCCTAAGGTATGTAATTATCCATTGAAAAATATCACTAAGACCTAAAATCTACAAAAATAAATGAAACAAACTCTGTACATGATGTCATGTCCATAGAAATAAATATAATTATTAGATTTAGGTACTCAAGTTGTTTGCTCCCCAGCTCTAGCTCCTTGGTGGATCTAAGATAATTTTAAACTTTCATGAGTAAAATGAAATCTTTTGTGCATGAAAACATTATCCCAATTCTCTATACTGTAGAAAGACTTTGGCTTTCTCTTTCACATCTGGTATCCCTCTTGCTTATGATCATGATGTCATCCAGCACAATAATGCTTAAGTTTATTATTGGTGTGCTCTGGGATTTCAGTGTACTTTGCTTTATTCATAGTTACTACCCCCAAACATATATATATGTAGAGAGAGAGACTATACATTTGGCTATTTTTAACTCAATGTCTGTGACAACAGCCCAGGCATTTTTGAAAGCTTACAGCTTTTCCCCACAATTGATTTTTTCATTCTAGCTAGAAAGAACAGGGCTAGACAACTGTGCTAACCACAAACTTGGAGGTACTGAATGGTCCACTGGTGATTATGAAAGTTTAGTACTTCTCAGATAAAGGACACACTGAATTAAAAAGTATAAGCATTAATCCTTTGGCCTCTAAGTGAAAAGCAAGTACTACTACATTATTTATACCTACTGTTGGCCTAGGAAAGAAAATTAAGTCTCCTTCAAGGGGAAAAAAAAACACAAAACCAACCAACACATGACATTTTCTTTTGTAATTTTTTTCTACAGACTGTCAAACTTACAAACTTTAGGTTTGAAGGATAAACACAGTGCATAGTGGGAGCTCTTCAGTACAGCTGAAGACTGCTCAGATCACTGGTATAAGCTGCACTATTTGCTGCAATAAATGTGTATGTTTGGAGCAAAGGGACTTGGCCATGACAAAGATAACAATGCGGTTTGAGAAATTATATGAAGACATAGTTTACTAATCAAGATTTTTTGGCAAAACCAGAAGCTATAGACTTGCTGAAATTAGGGAACTGATTTTAAATGCCAGGAATTTACTTAGGAATGACAGACACATAGACACAAATTGATGGGTATTACTCTACTGAGAAGTTGAATGCAATGGACACATATACAGCTGAAATCTACCTAAAGCACATGAAGTGAAATATAAGCAATGTTTAGTGCTGCATTATATATGTGTTGTGTTACCTGTAGCATAACTGAAGTAATAGAAATAGAAATACTTCAGTGCCTGATCTAAAATATGTTTGTGCTACACTAATGAAGAAAACCTGTGTAAACAGAATTATAGACATCTTACAGGTCTCAAAACATACTGTGTCTGAAACACAGCCAACACTGTAGCTACAACTGTATCTCATAAAGTACTGTTCAAGCGATGTATTTTGGACTGTATTAACCACATGCCTCAAAAGAGGCTTTCATTAGCTTATTCAGGATTAGGTTAATAATCCCATAAAACTCCTATTTTGAGAAACAGCCACAAAGAATAGTTCTGACAAATGCAACCATAGCAGGTAATGAAATACAAAATTGCCCTACTACTAGATAAAGAAAACTTGCCATGACGACCAGTTAACTTTGTAGTAAGTATGCAAACTGCTCATGCAATCTGAGCAGTCACAGTGCATGAACAGATGAATTCTTATCTGGAAGGGACAGAGATAAGCAAGACGGTTGTTGAAATCTACTGGCATTGTCGGGTTGTTTCTGAAGGTTTGAGAGAGAGAATATACAAACACATTCTCACAGAAGCAATGGATACTTTCTGGATCTCTCTCAGTAAGAATTTTTATTCTGATCACTGTCAGAAAACCTGGTGAGAAGCCTTATCTGCCTGTCAAGCAGGATCCTTTCCTGGAGCGTCACTAACTCTCACAGATTTGCAGAAAAGACAAACACACAGATACATTCACTCCCCTGGTTGCTGAACTGCAAGAACAGACTTAAGACAAAAAAAAACCCTGAGAGGCAATGTATTTCTTTATTCCTACTGAAAGGTTTGAAACATTTTCCATGTCAGTAAAAGTTATTTCCTATATTAAGAAGAAAGACAAAAATGATGCTTTTCAGGCAGACAGAGCATACCTAATGACTGATCTAAAGCCTATGAAAATCAGTGACTTACGTTGACTTCAGAATTGAATCTGACAGGGTTTAGGAACTTCACATCTGCTCATGAAGAGTGGGAGGAAAATTATTCCCAGTTGATCTACTAGAACGTCATGCTCTTGGCATCACCCATGTCAAGAGAAATACCATTATTTCTATCATTTTCAGAGATGATGAAAATGGTGATTTCCCTAACCAGCATACCAATGGGAAAAAAAAAATCCTAGGAAGTCCACTAACAGAATAATAAGAAAATGTAAGTGGAATACATTAGTATAACTTTGTAACAAACTCAGTCTTTTCTAACTTTTTGTTTCACTGTTTTAAAAGAGTGAACAGACTTCCAGAGTGAACTCCATTAGCACTTTTCCCAACTGTTAAGTCTCACTAATGCCTTGAGTTTCTCTGAAGGCAGTTAACAGAAATGTTCTCATCTCACACTAAGTATTGCATAAATAACTTCTTCAGCGAAGTAGCATCTGATTATTTGGTCTTTGTAAATGCAGATCAAAAGACAATGTTATACCCATTAAATTAATCTTCTAAATCCCACTGATGTGACAATCTAACAGACTAATAATCTTATGCAAGTTATTATTTTAAATATGTACATACATTTGAAAGTTTGACTACATTCATTTGTTTCTGGGACAGAACGAAGATAACATAAGTACTTGATGAGTTTCACAATTCTATACTATAGAACATAGGAGATGAGGAACAGCAGAATAGAACATGAAGATAATTTTTGTGCCTACAATGAATAATTACTCAATTTAACTATCTGTATCTTATCTGCAATTTAGTTAAAACCAAACCAGGCAACTTACTTTTATGGGCATAGTGTTATGGAAATGTATGCATTTAAGTAACACCTGGAACAAATGAACCAAACTGATCCTTTGCATAGAATTTCATAAGCATAAAGGTACTCCTACTTCAGGTAGCCTATCCTAAATTTTAAAATTCAGCTACAAATGTTGCATTCAATTATTTATAAAACAAAACCCCTTTATGAGAAAAGGAAAATGCAACTAAAAAAAATGCCAAAACATTGAGAAGAAAAATGTCTTACCTTGTATGAAATGTATAGCAATGTAACTATGGGTACAGAATACTTAATCACATGCATCTAAGAGAAATTGCAGAAAAAATCCATTAGTTACTCTGACACATTCATTTGGACAGCCTTGATTTTTAATGTATTGATATCTGACATACTTTTATACAGTGTGGGATTTACAGAGTTTGAATTAAGACATATTCTGATTTAGTTTTCAAGTAAACTCCTTAATATAGACATGTCAAAAATGACAGATTTATTTCTGTGTACTTAAATCTATCTCCTCCACAGCAGAAAACCCTACATGATTCAGTGTCATAGACTGAAAAGGTGACTGCTGATTTCTTAATATGGTGACCAAGACTATTTTAGTAAAATTGTGGTTATTTTTCATAGTCACATCTATAATGCCATCTAGTGTATTCAAATGGAATTGTTTAATGTATAAACAATTAGAAAATACATTTTATTTACTAAATTTACAGAATGTACTTCAGATATATCCATTTAAATAGGACTACAGTATCTTACAATTCTAAGTCTTGATTTCATAGATTTACAGAATGTTAGAGGTTTGAAGGGACCACCAGAGATCATCAAGTCCAACCCCCCTGCCAAAAGCAGGATCACCTAGTGTAGTCTGCACAGGAATGCATCCAGGCAGGTTTTGAAAATCTCCAGAGAAGGAGACTCCACAGCCTCCCTGAGCAGCCTGTGCCAGTAATCTGCCACCCTCACTATAAAGACGTTTGTCCTCCTGGTGAGGTGAAATCTTCTATGTTCAAGTTTGTATGCACTGTCTTACTACTGTGCACCACTGATAAAAGCTTGGCCCTGCCACTTGACACCCGCCCCTCAGATATTTGTAGACATTGATCAGATCCCCTCTCAGTCTCCTCAAGACTAAACAGCCCCAGATCTCTGAGTGTCTTCAAAAGGGAGATGCTCAAGTTCCCTAATGATCCTTGCGGTTCTCCATTGGACTCTCTGCAGCAGATCCCTGTTCTCTCTTGATTTGGTTTAGATAGGAAGCAAAACCCAATTTCATGAAATGCTGTAAGTATAGCACTAACCCTCTGGGAAGTGTAGAGATGAATACACCTCAGGATAGGTCTCCAGACTTCTGTGCTGCACAGGCCAAAAGATGCAAATACGCACATGTGGGATGTCCAGAGGTACTTCATTCTGGAAGAATACAGACAAATGTTTGCTGATCTTCTGAACATTGCTAAGCCACGTTGAAAGCAGTTATATTAGGAAAGTTCTGAACACAGGGCTCTTGGATTTTCTGCACTCTGAGATAACTGAGTAAAAGACTGACTCTGCACTTTATTAGGTGCTCTTGAAAACATCTAGTCTCCCAAACTTCCAAATCTTCTTTTTGGAAGGACTTTGGGAATGCCTCAGTACACAAGTAGAAACACACACCAGGGGGAGAAAGGAGTTTCATGATACTATCAGTTTGTGGTCATCATATTTTGCACTTTTCTCAAAATATGCTCAATTGTCTAAAAAAGCCTTTAGTAGAATTAAAAAGAAATATACCTCATTGTGCTTAATGCCAGGCATCCAAAGAGAACTGTGTGAATTAAGTTGTAAGCAGCATCAGGTTTCAGTGTTACAGTGCATTCTTCCATTCTTTCCATGAAATCAACTTGATTTGAACCACTAATAAAACAAATAAAAAGTATTACATTAAGTTCTGTAACACATTTCATACAGTTGGATTTTTAAAAGCATTTAATCCTTCTGAGGCTAAAAAGCCTCAATCATCTGTGATACAATCAAGCCTGATGGCACCAACTTGATGCTCTAGCAGGTATACTTTCATGTCTAGTTTTCTGGAAATGTAATGGGTTTAAATGACATGTTTTTAGAATGAGATAAAATTGTTTACAGAAAAGCATAAAGCCTTGAAGCAGCTATTCTCACAGGGCTTCTGATGAGAGTAAAGACTTCACTGTTTTGTTGGGCTTTGCCTGATCTCTCTATAATATGTCCTACTGTTTCCTCAGTACTTGTGGAAAGCAATAGTCTATACCGCTCTATTCAACTGTCAGGTCCTTAGGCTACTGAACAAGAGAAAACAAATTTAAAAAGTGAACAATTTTAAAAATACTTTCTTTACCTGAGATTCTGAAAGGCAACAATTACAGCTCCTATTGTCATAAGGAACAGAACAAATATGTAGACATAAAAAAGTAATGTATCTGAAAGTCTTGAAAAAGTATTTAATGGTAGTAAACCAAAAGCTTCTTCACAAAGATACAGGTTGGCATCAAAATCTCTGAAAGAAAAAGTAAAATAAATCCTTGTCATTGTATTTCACAGCTAGATGCAAACAAGGACCACAGTTTTTTTTCCCCCAAGCAATTATAAAACCACAGTTGCACATATTATTACAAAGGAAAATGTATGACATGAATGTGAAGTAAAAATATATGATTCATCACCAAAATTTTAGATGAGAACAACCTACAGGCTTCATTTAATGAAGTCATACAACAAAAAAACAAGTAAAATTGCAGCTAAATCATACCTTGTTGCCCCAAATCCAAATTTTGCTTTCAGGAATTTGAATATATGTTCATCTGACTCAAGATTAAGAATTTTCTGAGAAGGGGAAAAAAAATAAAGGAAATTGTGTTTTAAGTAGCAAAAAACTAAGCATCCCACAATAAACATTTTATTTTAATCATTTAAAAGTGAGGAGAAAGTTCTTCACAGAGAGTTGTTAGGCATTGGAATGGGCTGCCCAAGGAGTCACCGTCCCTGGAAGTGTTCAAGAGGGGACTGGACATGGCACTTGGTGCCTTGGTCCAGTAGTCATGAGGTCATGGGTGACAGGTTGGACTTGATGATCTTTGAGGTCTTTTCCAACCTTATTGATTCTATGATTCTATGAAATGAAACTGTGAAGCAACACAGACTTACTCAGATAGGGTACTCTGCAATCCAATAAGCATTCAGCTTGTAATTATGGTCTTGTAGTCCAAAGGGCAACTTAGTTACTTTTTATCATATCTTTTAGGTTTAGTTTCCTACTTACTGATAAATATTACCCAGGACAAGTTTGCTTTAGCTGTATTTTTTAGTTTAATGACTTATCATATCTTACTATGAAACTTTTAATTTCCCCATGTAGTAAATTTTAATCTGTTGACACAGATCTCTTAAAGAGACTAAAACTGCAGTCTCTGAAATGTAGTGAAATCTCATTGCACTTTTATTTAATCTTACTGTAGATGATTAACAAGTAGCTTGTAACATAATACATATTGAAGTTCTACAATTAAAATTATTAACTTACCTTGATTAATTTATTTATTGTAAGAGTCAAGCACAAGACTAACAGCACATGGAGGATAAGCTTCCCAAGCCTATTGAGCAAGCTGCCCCTTTTTAGATTTTTCTACAAAGAAGAAAATGTTAGTATTTCAGTACCTTTTTTCATGTACTTGGTACAAAATATTGGCATTTCAGTAAATTTGTATGCATTTGGAACAAAAGCAATACAGACTATGTGAAATTGCTGATCTGATAGGCCTCATAAGGATGAAATTTGGATTAAGATTCATGGAAACAAAAATGTATACATCACCAAGTATCAGGATTTCTTCCACAAAACAAGAAAACTCCCCAGCATATTCATCTCTGAATTTTATAACTAGCCAAATGGCCTTCCTTCAGAGCAGCCCCATTATATTTATACAACTGCTGGCACCCAATTCAACTGTGGTTGTTTTCCAACACTCCCCTAATTTTAGTAGTACTGTGTGCTTTTTGAAATAGCTATTCATTAGACCTTCCACCTCAATGTGGCAAAAATGTCTTCTGGCTCCATGTGGCAGTTGATTTTTGAACAATCTTCCAGTTCCAAGCTCCAGATACAAGAAAGGTTCTTTGGCTGCCTACAGACAACTTGCAATAGCTGCAGACATTGTCTAACTGCAGCTTGCACAATCATAAATGTTAACAGCAATCACAGAATTATGGTGTCTGCTGTGCTTGGTTATGCTGTAGTTAGCGTAATTAAATTCATTATTTGATCATGCAATGTTTTTGTTGCTTTACACTATAGTAATTCCTCTAATTAGTATTAGTAATTGTGGATTCTAATGCATATAAACTACTCATCTCCACGTATCACACTCTTTCTTTAGTACTACACAAATATTTTGGTACCTACCTGGATTGTTCTTGCTATCAAGACAGAAGTATTAAAACTTATAAGTAATGATCCAAGAATCATAGAATTAAAGAACTGTAGGACACAGACTAGCAGTAATCCAGAAATCTGGATGATATAGAGCCATGTAACCTGCAACAATAATGAGATTTTATGCCTACAAAACTTCATAGTGATAGCTGCTTTTCTTTGAGTATGTTTTATAATTTATTTAAACATCAGCAATTCTTACAAAAATGTATCACCTTTCACTAAATCATTACACTCAGACACTGCTATATCCTTTCTACATTTATGTCCTGAATGAGTTAGGTTAATATTTTATACCTGTTTTTTTGTCTAGAGAAGTCTGACACTAGAAAAAAGCAGATGAGTTAAACAAGTGCAGAGGAAAATATTAATTAATATTTGGAAGATGGTTATTTATTTTCCTTTGTCAAAGATGCCTGTCTGTACCCTCTCTAATATCTTTATGGCTAAAGAAAGCACTACAGCTCAGTGCAGTTCACCAATCAAACACTATCTGATTTCTGTAACTTTTACAGTAGCCCTTTTTGAGCTCCACTGATCTACTACAAACGCTCAACTGAATGCCAACACTAAAAACCATCTGGTTTTCTGATACGTTGGTACCAAAACATAAGTATTACCTTGCACAAAGACCTTAAGTTTAAAATTGTATGACAGCAGTGGTGCAAGTCAGTATTAAATGGGCCAACAAACTCCAACAGTTTTAAGTAAGAATTTTTTGAAAATTAATATGGAATAAGAATGGTGCACTAAGTCCATTTTAGTATAATTCAGGATGAAGCTTGTAATTTGCCAACTCTTAAGATAGCTGATTGGCCACAGTAATTGCTAACTGGAACTTAGAAACTGTTAAACATTTATTAGTATATGCAGCCACCATAGTAATTTTCACTTGAATTAATACAATTACTGATACTCAAGTCTGCATCAAATTTAAATTGATATTAATGTGAATTAATCTTCATCCTACTGTAACCTTCCTTAAGTAAAGTTAGAACTTTTTCAACTACTGTAAGCTTTTACAAGAGCTAAAAATCTCCTCAGTAGAATTTCCCAGTGACACTGAATTTAGAGATGTCCTATAGAAGGTGAAAACATCTTCTGTTTTCTATGATTGACTGTAGGTAATCCCTTATCTCCTTAGTAACACCCGTTTTATTTTTTGGCTCATTCAGCAACACAGCATTGACAATGTTGTTATTTTGCTGTGAATGTCAATGTATGAAAGATACACTGTTGTAATTTCAGCAGAGCCAAAGACTTCTTATGCTTTGTTTTTGTTTTTTTTTTTTTTTTCCTGGCCATTTCCAGAGGACATGCTTAACTGTGTTATTAGATCAACTGTTATGATGATATTTAAAAGCAGTCCCTTAATAGTGTCAAAACTTAGCTGTCTGAACTAAATGAGACAAAAATTGCACAATAGGAAATAAATTACAGAAACTGAAATAAGATCATTTGAGAAGAAATCAGAAATGGTGGTGTTTGGGTTATTCATTTTGATAGTTGTGCTTTTAAGTAATTACAGTGTATATACCACAAAGTATCAGCATTATATCCAGTAAAATGTCTATTAAATTTACACTGGTTAGTAAAATACCTCCAAAACTGTTAGCTTTATTTCCAAATACATTCTCACCTTTGCTGCGGGAAGCATATCAAAACAGTCCAGTATGAATAATGCCAATGCTTGTATCAGCATCATGAACTGATTAAATTGCCAAGTCAGGCTAAAGAGAAATGTTGCCATGAACACAGCCACAAGTGTCAATTTCTGGAAGGAGGGAAAGAAGTTATATTTAAGTTTATACTTTTCTTCATTAAAAAAAAAAACAACAAACAACAAACCACCAGAAAACCCCCAACTACAGAAAACTCGCATCAAAACCAACCAAAACCCACTTTAACATAGTTCTATTTTAAATAATTATTAAAAACATTAATGTGAGTTTTCCAATTGCAACAACTGCTTGGAGGATAATGAACTTTAGTTACATATTTTTATACTGTATTTTACTATTCTAATACCACTTGCAAGAAAATGGTGAAATCTCAAATAATTTCAGCCCATAGATGCAATATGTATTATACAATGCTATTAATGGCAGTTATTTGAAGAAATTATAGAGTAATGATTTAGGAACTGTTTGTGAAAGAAACTGTATCACCAATTTCCTTTTACTCTTATAAGATGCCTGGTATTTGTAAAACAAATGAAATCAAAAGAAACCATTTAATCCTTAATGCTTCACAAGCTTTTCTACTGCCCATTTTCTGTTAGTCTCTTACCCTTTCTTAAATACATTGTACTGTTGTTAAATTAACAGAAGGCTCATTTTATTGTTTGCAACATTCCAAGTGATTTGTGTGTGTACACGTCTACTGCTATAAATGCTTACTAAATATTTTGTCCCAAGTTTTATAGACTGTTTCTGGATATTGATTTTACTGAGTCATGCTTATTAAAAATACTCACTTCTTGAACAGGCTGTAAATGAGCTCTGAGTAGGTATGTAATGGCTGCTATCTGTACAGCAAAGAATGGTAGTGCCCAGTTCTCTCTTAAAGGGATGGTGAATTCTACTCTTGTAGTATCTATTCTGTACAAAACAAATGGAGATCCATAAATTTAAAACAAACACCAGCTTGGTGACAGAGAGGTTGCAATGACAGGAATCTTTGTGGCATTTTAACTACTTATTGATAAAAACGGAGGCTCTACAGTCTAGTTCCTTCAACTTGCCTGGCTCTGAGAAAACACCATGAAGGGTCTCCAAGTCACACTTTTTTTTTCTGTACACCAAATGCTGACTTTACCTCCATTTACTGCTAAATAACCTCAACAATGGTTTAAATCTTACTTAGGAAGCACAGCTTAGGTGATTAAAAAATGAAAAAACTTATCCCAAAACAAAACCACTCCCAAGATCCAGCATATATTTTTCATGCCACAAGGTAATGTTACTTCACTTTTTTTTTTTTTTTTTTTTTGCTGGTAAAAAGCATATATAAAAAAGGAATTTGTTTCTTCACTGTGATCCCAGTGCATTGGATTTGAATACTGCTAAAGCGTTTAGGAAATTCTGGTGGTTTTTTTTTTTTTTAATGTTCTAATATTAAAAGTGTCCAAAGTTAGTCAAAAGTTATTCAAAGAGTAGCAATTTACAAAACCTAACTCAAAAGTTAAAGAAAAAAAAAAAAAAAGTTGTTAAAAAAACACCTTTATTCTTGTGTAGATAAAATGTTTCTTAAAATGGAACACATCTGAAGAAGGCTTAGCTGGATGACAAAAAAAGAAGTTTAAAATGGAGTTACTCAGTAGCCTCAGATGTACTTCATCTGGACAGAAAGTCTTTATCTAAATTAATCTCATGTACTTATATTCTACTTGCATAAGGGATAACAAGCTTCCATTGTTCATGAATTATTAGAAAGATGGAAAAACCACATTTGCTCCAAGTATGCTGTAAGTAGAAAAGACCTCATGAAATAAACATGTGCACATTGCACGTATTTTTTTAATCACTTTCATCTTAGGAGAAAGAAACATTTTATCAAACAGTTTTGATAGAACTGACACTGTACTCTTACTTTCTTTATTAAGTTATGGCTGTCACCAGCTTTAGCTTCATGCCAGCAAGCTGCTGGCCTAGAGCCAGTTATTTTATTTTTCTCTCTAAATTGAGAATTCTTCAAGTGATACAGCACTAGAGCAGCTCAACTTTTCTATGAGTCTTAGGAATAAGGGAACAGGGAAACCGAACTTCTCATTATCTTGGGTTGTTGAAGGAATCCCTGGAGGCTGAGTGTGGGGCAGTGAGGAGAGGCCTGAAGAGCATATAAATAGGTGTGTTTAACATCTAAGGGATCCTAGGCTGGAGAAGAAAGGGTACATCATCTGGAGATTCAGACACATCTGAAAGACATTGTCTACTTTGAGAGACCAATTTAAGCCAAATTATAAATTTTGTATTATTAACGTTCCCACCATTTTCTGGCTAATCTGGACAAAGATATTATAGTTTCATTTTTTGTCCAATTAGTTGTACATTTGAAAGTTTAATGCCTTACCTTTGACATGAGGTAAAGATTAGAAAGATTAAATGGTTAACTTCACTCACCTGTTTGTAATGTACCAGCAAGCTGCCAACAACCCTGAAAGCCATGTTCCACTAAGAAGCCAGCTTGTTACATACAGAGCAATGACATAAACTGCCTGAAGTCCAAACAAAGTGTAGATATAAAAATAAACGGGCTCTAGGTATTGCTGTAAAACACAAGAATAGTGATGTTGATACAAAACACTCATGAGGGGGATAATACTTAGTATGAATTATATTTTGCTCTTGCAAATTAAAAAGGTATCAGAAATACTTCAGAAAATAACTAAAAAAGGGAGCTATGATTCACTGAGCAATCTTCATAACGCACTTACAATCTAAAGCCATAAATAAATGCCTACCTGAATTGGAAGAATCCTATACAGAATGCTGAGAAACACCTCCTGGTAAACATTCATTCTTTCAAGTATGTTAATTGTCCTCACAGATTCAGTTTTATTGTCATATACTAAACCATGTAAACCTTAACGATAAAGAGAAATTGAAATAGGAGATTGTCATTTTCCCCTCTGTCTTCATTTGAACAGTGAATAACTTTTTCAAAGGTATTTTAGGATCTCTCATCAAAACCTGCAAACTTTGAGACAACGATTCAGAGCATATTATCCTCTGAATCAACATGGCCTTCTGAAGTCTTAAGCTTCCCTGGTTCAAATGTGGCTCAGAGTACTAACTTAAGTATTATATATTTAGTAATGTAAAAACATTTATTTTTATGCTTACATTCCTAGCATAGAATCTGTGGTATATACTGGATCTTGAGAACCATTCTTGTCACTGCTTTGAACACAGGTGATGTTAATATCAACAAATGCATAGTATAAGCAAAATTGCTAGGAAGCAATAGTTAAGTATCTAACGTGAGCCTGGCTCTGAAAACTCCATCATATATAGTTTTCTGGGAACCTGATTATTGTGTCCCTTGCTCTCCAGGCACACAGCAACAAACCAAAAAGCAACAACCCCCCCCCCCTCTTACAAATAACACCTGATTCAAATTAAACAAGGGAAGAATATAAATTAATGTAATATACAAAAAAAAAAAAAAAGCATGGCTGAAACCTTAGAGATACCAAAGCTGTCCCTCAAAGTGATTACCCTCATCAGAACATGAAGGTGTGACACCCTAGGCTCCCTAGCATATAAACAGAATAAATGTCTCCAGCACAATTGTTACACTATCTTTCACAATTACAGTATTCCTTGTTCTCAACTATATTTGAAAAAACACTGCTCAGCTGGCAACACAAAGTAAAACTTACTTTACAGTTTACAATACCTTGCTGGATGGATGGAGCCTGAATCATCTGTTTGTAGTAGGAATAATAAAGTCCACATTCTGTTCTGAATGAAATTTCTCTTTCAACTTCCTGAAAGTAAGAGTTTAATAGTAAATGCACTTTCCATTGGTTTTTCACAATCATGCAAAGCTGCTTTCAACTCATATCCTTGCTGCACCAGGGAAATTGCCCTATATACAGTAGCTTGAGTCCTAGGATTCATGCATTCTATGCAACTTACTTCAAACACAGGTAAAATATATAGACGAATTAGGGTGAGAAGCAAATGGCTGAGAAGCCAATGCCTCTGTTTACTAGTAAATGCTTTTTTGTGATTCTGATATGAAACATTTTGCATATTTATTCTATTTTTATTTTTTTGTAATAATCAATGTTTAGATAGATGCCATGGCCAACAGCTGGACTTCAAAACTGCGTATGTTTACTGCATACATTTAACCTTTTCTTCCAGATGCAGACATGCCATAATGTTCCATGGCTTTGCCACCTAAAGGCTCAATTAATTTGATGTGCTGTACTAGGGACTGCACCATAATGCCATTCTGAGATTTCAGTTGGCAGGGTATACTGCTGCCCCTGTTTCTTGCAGGAAGCCAGCTGCTCATCATTCTCATACTTAAATTGCAAGTTAAAGGAAAGGCAATTTTTTAACTTGTTTTTAGGTCCCAATAAAGTTATTTTAAATTTTAAAACATTAAAATTATTTACATATAGATACATTTATTACAATGATTAGGTACACTTCAAACTATGCCTTTTTCCAGACTGCTATTGAAGCAGGAAGAATCTAGTGAAAGCTCTTCTATCGAAACCTTCTGCTAGTGCAGAATCTTTGCTTTTGGAATTCACCTCCTTTGTAAACTCATTAGTTGTGAAGACCCAGTGATACTTAACACATTCAGAACCCTGGGCAATCACATTTAAAGAAAACAGTACATGAACAACCAATAAGAAAAGACCTAATGGACATCTTGCACAAAAAATTGGTTTGCTATTAGTGATCTTTTTAGCAGTTTACATAAAAACATCCTATCTTATCTCTGATAAGCAGTAAGTTAGAAAAGGCTTTGATACGTATTTGAAAACTCAGTGGGATTCCTGCATGTGGTGTAAGCAAGCCAAAGAGATTTCAGTGAGATTAATGCAATCTTGTACAGCATTCCAAGACTTTCATCCTTCTTATAGAAACCCATCTCATTTGCTGGAACAGAATCAACACTGTATCAAAGCTAACATAAAGCTACATAAAATACCATGTTCCTCCCTCCTCTACTGCCCAGTAATGGAATATTATCTTGTTTTATTGAAGTCAACTGTTGACAAACTAAACCAGTATTAGTTCTGGTCTGAGAAAAATCAACAGATAAAACCGCATCTGATTCAATATAAGTTCACAAATAAACTCTCCAGCTGCTCTACAACATACAAATCACTGTAATATCAGCAGAAGAAACTGACATTGGCACCAAATACTAAAAGCCACACACTTAGCAAAATGCAAATTCTGGATTTTGAATGAACTCTAGTTTCAAATTCATCACTACTGAAAAGTTTTCTAATACTAAAAAGTGGTTGATTCTAAGAGCTCATACAAAAAACCCAAGCATGTTAACATTTGGAATTTAT
This sequence comes from Picus viridis, assembly GCA_033816785.1. NCBI lineage: Eukaryota > Metazoa > Chordata > Aves > Piciformes > Picidae > Picus > Picus viridis. The sequence continues at coordinate 8,664,572 of CM066591.1, read as the reverse complement.
TAAGGGGGAGAGAGTAGTCACAGAGGGGGATCTAATTAGCAAAAATGCATTCAAACGTGATTAATTTGTAATCCTGGCACCAGCTGTATTCAACCAAATGCTGTGCTTTATGAGACAAACACTAGTGAGTTTTACATCTGTTTCATGCTAAGATAACATCTGCTTTATTCACTCTCAATACTTTGCCAGTTCTGCAGCACTTTATACTTTTCCTGGTATTCCAAGTCAATAAAAACATACAGACTCATGGGTAATCACAGTAACAGCACACGTTTATCTTTCTATATATTCAATTTGTGAGTGTTTAACAAAGAAGTTATCACTCTTCCAAGGAAAAAAGAACACGATCCTCCAGGATACATATAGAGGTCCGTATGATTTCAATTTATGCAGTAGTATCCTAATAAAACTAAGTGTTCAAAACAAAACATGAGGGACTTGTATCTTTTCTGATCAAGGTTTCTTCAGTCTGCATCTGAACAAGCAATATGACAGCTGACAAGTGTGGTGAAGCAATTCTCCCCTCATTCCGAATTTTCTTACTTTCATAGAAGATTCTGTACCCGTAAGATTCTATACCTGAGCAGTCGGTTACTGAGAAGAGCCTGCCGTTTTATATGTGTAGCGCAGTAAGTTTTCTGAAAACAGTGAAAGGACTTTTGGCTAAGAAATCTGTTTTGGCTGGCACCACCACAAACAGAAATCTTTGTTGTTCTAATGCAAGAGGAGAGATCCAAACTTTTTTCTTCAAAATTGTTTGGATGAGTGATTATAACCTTTTGTGATCCCTGACAGAAGTGTACACAAACACTGGTTCTGACTATGTGATGCAGTATTCTGCATTTTCTTTTTTTTCCTAGTATCTCTTTCAGAAAGTCTTGGAATGAAAAAGGAGTATGAATCATGTACCTCTTTCACAGTAGAAAACACTCTTGGAAGATCTGCATTTTCAGTTTTTCTGATAAGGAACAATATTACAACTTTCTCCAAAGGCCATGGCAAATTTATACTAGTAGGCATAGTCATTAGCAAACAAGAACAAGATTCACACATACTGCAACAGCTGAAATCAATGCACTATTGAAAGCCACACTCAAAATAGAACAAAATGGTGTGATAATCACAGAAGAGTTTTTCTAGTTGGGTGAGCCATTGCTGGAAGACACCCAAGACTGAACTGACTTTCCATGAATTGCAATTGAAATTACAGAAAGGTAATCGCTACAAGTGTATAGGCAATTTGTGACTTCAATTATTTTTAAGTTAAGAATCATGACTTTGCACAAGGAATGCTTCATACTTGCAATTTTTAAGACTGAATACATTTGGCAAACTGCACAATTTTGCAACTAGGCAACCATGATGTTTGTATGTCAACGGTGCCTTCAGAACAAAACCTCTACCTTTTGTGTTTAAATGGTGTATGTAAAAACCTTTGTCCTAGTCAGATAAACATTGCGGACCTCCTTCTGCTGACATGCAAAGGCAACATGAGGGCTCATGTAAAATAAAAAATGATAATCAAGTCTCCCATAATGTCTCACTATATTAATGTAGTGGCCTGCATACACTTTTGTGTATGAATTCTTACTATGTGACTAATCATAGCTTATTGAAAGACAGGAAAAAAAAATCAGGAGAATAATTTATTGCTATAGAATTTTTATATGAGAGTTTAATAACATAAAATCCCCAAAATTGAACTCTACAACCAGTTCAGAGTAATTGAAGTTACTAATTTAAAATGTATGGAAATATTTAGAATTTATTTTCTGTTTCAGAGCAGTGGTGATGCACTACTGTGTTTCATAGGCATGGGGGTTAACAAGACAGTGTGCATTAGCGTTGCTTCCATTTGTTTTAATAAAAATAAAATAACCTCTGCCTTTTGTCAAGCAAAGCATGTAGTAATTGTGTGACATGGAGTAGGCTACAGTCATCCATTCTGTGAATGAGGGCTGTGGTACACATTAAAATAACACTCTTTATTTATTTATTTTTTTTTTAGAAGATGCAGTTAATTGATGCAAAATATATTTTGGTGAAACTATAAAATGGTAGACAACAGAAGAAAGAATTCCATTTATTTTCATAATAATTTTGAGGATCTCAGGTTGTTCCCTAGTGTATTTTATTCTTGTACTTTATTGTATATATTGTAAGATTAACCAATTCAGAAATGGTGGAAAACATGTCCATGCAACTAGAGATACTACTGAATCCACTGATACACACAGGTACAGAGATATATGTATATTGTTTTACAGATGTTAAGGTGTGCTTTTTAGCCACTGCTTCACAAGAAATTTCATAGGCTTTTCATATTTAGTCTTCACTTCCCATACTACTCAAACCCCAGTTTTGTTTAAACTTTATCTCATCCATGTATGTATTCTTCCTCTGCTTAGTTAAATGTTCTGATATGAATACTGGTAAGAAAACAGTAAAACTTTTGAAAGCTTTGTCAAAGTGAAAGCACAGTCCAATTCTGACTTGGCAGACAGCTGCAGAAAATGTGATCAGACTTTACTCATCCCCAGCCTTCTCTGTATTTGCAAATCAACTGCAGGGGATACTTGCTTGAGTTCAAGCTGTAAAAATTATTTGAGCACAAATCTTTGAGTACCTTGGAATCTCACTTGGGATGGGTTTACAAAATAAACTGCATTTATCTGATCAATCAAATCAGAGCTACAGCCTTCTATGTGGGAAGATATCCTTAGACAAAATATAAATTGAGAGTGCGTACATGCAAAACACAAACAGTATACACTCATGGAACACACAGCTCCAAAGAACAGGAGTATGCATGGAGCCTCTTGGCTGTGTAACAACCGGTTATTTTATCTTATTTTAAGGGTAATCTCCAATTAAAGCTTTTTCTGACGTTAGCAGTTTAAAATTGGCATGGTGGCCATATGAATTCTCTGCTGGAGTTATAAAGTGAGATCAGAGAATGTCTGCACCTCCTTTAACCTGCTGGTAGATGAACTTAATGCTTTTTAGAATCTTTCCATCAAACTAGCTGAAACTGCTCATGTTTCAATGTTACAAATTATCATATAAACTCCTTTGGATGAAGTAAGAACTACAGGGACAATCAAATCCAGACTGAAAGTATCTTGAAGGTTTTATTTCAGATTTGATATCTAATGCCATTCTAGTATACTTCAAATGAAAACAAACGATCACGTAAAATGAGCATGCCATCCAGTGGGGAGGCAACTTAACTATAGGCTTGCTTCTCAGTGAAATGTGTGTCCCTCTCTATCAGTTCAACACAGTAAAAATGCTGTATGTTATGTCCATACAATGCCATACAGGCCTGTTTGCATGCCAAAACATACGGTAACTGTGGAATTGGTCAATACTTGCTCCTGGCAAACCTAAGGCGTATCTTCAATATATGCACACAATCTACCTATGTATTCAAAAGATGATGACAGTTGTGTACAAAACAGTATTATATGCATGATACAACAAATTGCTTGAGTAAGTGACAATTATTTTCATCACAGGTATGTAAATATTTTTAGGACATAAAAAATGTGCAGTGTAGGAAAGACTTATTGCAATGAAAATGTTCCACCTAAATGTACTCTAAATAACATAACACGTAGACCTAATAGAGTGATTTTTTTGCATCTAAAAGGAAAATGACTCACCTGATTCTTTTCTCTGGTTAAATTTAGATATGTGTACTGCTGCATTCTCCCATGGAATGATTCTAGGAAAAAACTAGTCAGTCCTGGATCTTGGGAATGAAAATTCTCCCATAATGTTTATGTTTGGTCTATATTGGTGAATGTCTGAATTTTTTTTGCATGTTTACCATAAATTATATATAAGTAAAAACAGTAGGAGACTGTGCCTGAACTGTATTGCAAGAACAGAGTATAAATACCATAAAATACATGCATGCCAGGATTTTGCATATTGTTTATTTTAACTGCTTTTGTTTGGCTTTGGATAAAAGAAAAAGCGACTATAGAACAACATACAGTAATTCTATTTTAGATAATGATTGATAGTTGGAAGAATCATAGCCACAGCTCAAGCAGAAGCTGTGCAGCAATGCTTTTAGAGAGTAACCAGGAAAAAGCATTTACAGAAATGAACAAGAATTTAGCGTGGAGGGAACTGAAGCACAGCTTTCAAAACCAAACCCAAACTCACTCCATGCTTTTGAGTAAGCTACAAGACAAATACATAAAGAAATGAATTTTCAATTTAAATTCATGTTAATGTTCTGTGAAAGCACTGATCAAACTATGAAAATGATGGTTACCTTAATATTGGAAAACCACAGGTCATTTTCATGCAGTGTCGCAACATAAACAGACGTGAGAAGTCCAAGAGATACGGCAGCAATTCCACCAACAGTTACTGATAGTACGTTCCACAACTTTCTACCCGTATGATCTTAAAGAAAAATATTTCACTCTGTGAAAGGCATAACTTGAAGGCATTTTGGAAACACATTTATGCATTGCCTGTTCTATTACAGTTCACATTCTGTAAGTAACACAACATTTGGTTTTAAGAGGTCTTCATGTAGATGTATTTTTTATTTTCTCACATTTCATTTACATGTAAAGTGAAGCCGTTCCTTAATTGGTAAAACATATCTATGGTTTAAGAACACCATGGTCCTATATAAATCTAGATACAAATCTAGATAAATACCATATCTAATTCATAAATATGAATTGGAACATCCTCCAGGGCATATATTTTAATTGCAGAAATACAAGACGACTGTTAGATCACGAAGTTAAGAAACTAAAATCTTCTTCAAATGCCTTACAAATGATGCCTGTTTTCTCAAGATTTGTGTTTTGGGTTTTTTTGTGAAACACAACACTGAAGTTTCAGAAGTCTCATTAAGTCCTACAAAGAGACTGAACAGTGGCCAAAGCAGCCTTTGCTAATGGTGTCACGCTTTGACTTGAGGATGACCTCCTGTTGTCGCCAGGGTAAGATTATACCGAGTGATGGGAAAGAAATTTCTAGGCAGTTCCATGTATTGTGCACTTACATTCCTGCTTGCTTGTTTTTAAAAAATGTTGTTACATAGAAACATTTAAAATTTTGATCAAAACATCCCTTAAAATAAGTTAATTATAAAACCAAAACGCACTACATTTTTGCCAATTCTAAAGACATAATTTCTAACAAAAATGGTGTATTTTGTAACTCAAACAGATTTTCGAATTAAGACACAATGTTTCACTTTTAGATTTACTTATGTAGTCTGTCCTATAGTCAAAAAACAAGGTTTGCAGTTAAATTCAGATTTAACATGCATTCTGCTTATATTTAACTTCAACTCCTTTTATATTACCAATGATGTGAACCAGGATTTAAGAACCTACGACAGCTACATGAAACCTGGAAGTGTGTCACTGATGCTAAACTGAGAAAAAATGCCACCAATTAAAATTACTATTTTAAACCAGAGATGAGATTGACATGCAGCGATCTGCATGTCCTCCATCTTGTCCAATTAATTTTTAGTGACAGATGTTTAAGTATGAAAATGTATCTGGTACATACCTAGCTCTAACCAGTGCTTAATATAGATACCTGAAGCTAAATACTCCTAAAAAGCCACAACGTTACAATCCTTGTCATTTACCCACCAGACAGAATCTTTCCATCAGGCTTCACATTCTTCTCCTCTGAAGGCTGGTCTTCAGCTGGTTCTGTGCCTTTTCCAACCCTTCTCTGCCTTACGGTTGTCATGATGTCAATCACTTTAATTCATTATTTTTCAGTCTGACTCCTAAATGGACACAAACAAGCAATGCATCTTTCTACCCAAACATTCACTTCATACTGTACGAAGTATCAGAAAACAGAATTGTGTTTTACTGCCATCAGAGATCTTGATTTACAGAGCTGCATTATACTTGAAGTGCAGCTTACAGAAATGCAAGACTTAAAAAGTTTTTACAACACAATGCAAAATATAAAAACATTATCTCAAACTTGCAAAGCCCTAAGTTCACAATTACACATATTCTTATCCAGGTTTTCAGAATGATTATTTTGACTGCCCTCACCTTGACTCAAAATTCACACCAGGCTTCAATTCTTTGAAAAAGTGTAAGCTCTTCAAAGAAAAATTAGTCTTCCCAGGGTATTTCAGCTGGGCACCCAAAAAAGAAAGCCAGGTTTTAAATCTTGGCTTTCAGGAAACCCTGAAAAAGTGGGGGGCGTAAGTTGCAAAAATCATGCCAGAGAACATGTGCTATAAAAAAAGGCAACTAGAGAGACAGCATTAAAAATATCCTTAACGTTTTATACTCTTAAAGTACCATAAAATTTGAGAATAATATAAAAGATGAAGAGCAGCCAGTCCTATGAGCTGCCAGGTGTCCTCTGCTCTGTATGCTTGGTCCATGCACAAAACAGCCTCAATCTGCCATTCTTCATCTTGAAATCAACTGATGTCCCATCTTGAATGCAAAAATCTGCTACCATTCCCAGAGCACAAACGCTAATATTTGTTACCACCGCTGTAACTGACTGCTAATGATAATGCCTCAAATGCACAACTTCGTTGTTTTAAAGCTTTTACAGGGCGTTAGCCTTATCGCTTTCCCACATGCCTTGGAAAACACAGGCAGGTAAATGTGTGAGCATATATCCAAGTTGTCTTTAAATGCCGGCGTGTAGAAATCCTATTAAGTTACACAGGCAAGATGGTCATTGTAACTACGCTTTGCCTTTTTTTTTTTTTTTTTTTTTTTTTTTTTTTTTTTTCATTTTCCAATCTCCGCCAGCTGTCCTCAATGCCTTAAGTTGAAGGGAACGGTTTTGCCTGCTACCCTCAGGGAAAGCCTCGACAGGATGCCGGCAAGGGAACGGTCCGCCTTAGACCGCACCGATGCCTGAGGTGAGGTGCGGCAAAGCAAGGCTCTGCGGCTGCAAGCCAGGCTCGGGGGCACGATGGAGAGCCCGGGCAAAGGCCCTCGATCGCGGCGGGGCACAGTGGGGGAGATGAAAGGGCGGCTACTTGCGAGACCGCCTGACGCTCCGCGGGCCGACGAGGAGAGGGAAACAGCGGCAAGGGGTGGGCAAAAGCAGGAAGGGGAGGCTGGAGGGCCGGGTCTGGGGCACCCCCAGCGGCCGGGGCGGGCCCAGAAGGTCGCGAGTAGCTCCGCACAGCGCCACCTTCCAGCCCCCAGCAGCGCGGCTCCCCGCGGCCTGCGCGGCCCGGCGCGGCCTGCTTGGCAGCGGCTACACTGTCCACCCGTCTCCTCCCCTTCCCCTCCGCATCCACCCTGGCGGGGCCGATACCTGTCGGCGCTCCGAGGGCCGCAGGCTGCTGCAGCGGGGCGGCGGCTTCTTCTACCGGCGCTGCCTGCACGGAACCGCCCGGGCACCGCCGCGAGGAGGGGAAAAGGGCGGGGGTGAGGGCGGCCGCTATGTCTTTTTTTTTGGCTGCTCTCAGGTAGAACGGAGGGGTTGCGGCAGCCGGAGCGCGGAGCTCGGCGCGGGCAGAGGCGCGCCAGCGGGCAGGCAGCCGCCGCCCGACCGGGGAAGCCCGCGCGGGGAGGAGCTGCAGGCCCTGGGGAGTGGGCGGGCTGAGAACCGGGGCCGGGCTGCGGTTGGGGCGGGTGCGGGGCGGCACATGCCTCGGTGGGGGTTGCTGGCGCTTTGGACTTCTGCTGGCGGGTTCTGCGAGAAAAGGTCCGGCGGGGAGAAAGTCGTTTGCGAAAGCAGAGACAGGCAAAGTCGCCTAAGTCTGAAAGTTGTCCCTCCCCACCCCGAATGGAGTTTTAAAAGTTTAAATGTGAAAAGACGGGCTTGCAGCGGGCAAGGGCTAGCACCTTCCCGGGCTGCCCCGGACTGGGAAAATCGAGTCAGCAGGGCTGGCGGTGATGATGGGCGGCTCGGTCCCATGAAGCGGTTCTGCGCCTCCTGCGCCGTGTCCCCGTGGGCGGTCTACATTCAAGCAGGCGGGAGCAACGGGTGTCCTGGGTCGTACTATCCCGCTGGACTGAAAAGTAATTTGAGTACATAACTAGAGAAAAACGGAGTGGCAGAAACCCCCTCTGCTTTGATCCTCTAGAATTACTTAGACAAATCCGATGCTGTTTTGCCCATTATTCTACTAATAATTGCGAAGTATCACAGATGTCCTCTTTTTGTCAGAGACTAGAGCAATGTAAGTTAAAAAAATAATCCCGTATCATGAGGTAGCTATACCTCAGAGTTACTATTCAACACAGTGAAACAGTGTATTAGGCAACAAGTATGTTTCAAGTTTTGAGGATACAGAAAAAGTAAAGAACTTCTAGATTGATACTGATCTCTGAAAATTGTATTATAAAATGTAAATTAAAATACATAAGATTGTAGCAAGCCATCAGTAATGCTGTATTATAATACAGTATGATAGTGTATATATAATATATATAATACAGTAATGCTGACTGTATACTTGCCAGAGCAGCAAAAGGATATTATTTACCAATATTCTTATTGCTCATTGAATAGATTGTATGGTAGCAAACCCTTAATGTTAGTGCCATGTTACCCATAATCCCAACAAATGTTTGTCAAACACCTGCAAACTGTAATGTCTAGGAAATGGATGAATGAAACTTCTAATTCACTTCCTTTCTACTATTTGTTTTCTCTTGGATTGTTACATTCAATACTGTAGAAAGATCTACTGTGAACTAGAAGCACAGGAGGACTCAAGTTCTACCTCAGTAAATTTTGAGTTTAAACCTGCAATCTTTTTAGTTGCTATTCAGTTGCTGCAAGCATGACAGGTTTCTAGGTTATCTGTTTTTTTCTACTTTACAAGTTTGTCAAGTGACTGAAGTTTTGCTTTTGGGCAAAAGCATCTTATTATTATACCAGCTCAGAGGCTTTTTAGCTAGCCAAGTCAGTATTAATGGTGTTTCACTTCTGAGTGGCTCAGTGTGGGAGCTCTTTTCTAAATATGCCTAGAAAGGAGTGCACAAAACCAAAACAAAAAAACCCACAGTGCATTAACTTTTCTGCAATAATTCTGACTAAATACTCACCAGATATAAGACAGAGTGATACAAATTCTACTCTAATCCATTCTATTCTAATTCCAGGAGTATTACATTCATCAAATGTTAGGTCAGTACAGTTCTATCACAAGCCATCTGCACAGTCCCATTTCTGAAAGAGTTGCAATGTTCACTAGCAAGCTCTCTGCAGCAGCAGCCCCACTCTGGGTTGGCCAGCACTGGTTAGGAGGGATGGCGTCTGATAAGATGTGCTTCACAACAGAGAGTGTCTTGGGATACCAGTTGGATCACACATTGCCAGGTTATTTATGGGGGGAAGTAACTTCTGATGAGTCTATTCTGCTTTATCAAGCTGAAGTGAGCAAGGCATTTAGCCCAATGAATAGGGTAACAGCTGGACTTCTTTCCCCCCCCCAAGTTTTGCATGACAGAAAATGTTAAAATTCATTCTGTAGCACTGCCTCTAAACCCATTTGTAGTTCAGATTTTGTACTTCAGTGTATCTGTCCCAGGACCATAATAGTAAACCCAAAATGAAATAACAGAACCTGTTTATGTAAATGTAAACCATGATAGTAAAAGGACTGAGTACCATGGTGGTACTTTCTCTTCTCTCTCCTCACCAGCAGTTAAGACTTTTTGTTTGTTTTTGGAGTTTTTTTCCTCTTTTGTTTTTTTCCCGGAAAAAGATGGAAAAACTCCAGCAAGACCATGAAATAAACTGTATATTTAAAATTAGGTTGCAAGATATGTTTTAGATTATGTAATGGATAAGCAAGAGTCAATTACTTACCTGGAAAAAACTGCATAATGCTTTCACGCCATTTAAATTAGAGAAAAAAAAAATCACAGCTAGCTTCATTATGAATTTTTAAAGTGCAGTTCTGTCCTTCAGCATTGTCCCATCATTAACTGCATGCAGGCTTACAAGTGTTTTGACTTAATGGTCCTGTATTTCATCACTACAATTACTTTTATGAAACCTGTATTAACAGTATTAGAACTGTAATAACTTGATGCAAGAGTGAGAACTGGCAGTAAAGTATTTCAAGATTCCATCTTACTCTAAACACCGTTTCAGTGAATTTTCCACATTCATATTCCCTATCAGTCAAATAAAAGTGACTAAGCAGTTTAACAAAAAAAGTTTATTACCAAAATACAATATTAAAGTCAATACATGACAAACTCCTGTAAAGCAAAATAAATTATTCTAACATTGTACAGTATTTCAGAAGGTAGTTAAAGTAGTACTACAGACTTTGCTTCATAGTTCCAAACAGTTGTCTATCAGGAACACAATCCTAGAGAGAGCTTAAGGCATGCAGCTTAATGTGCTGGGTAATTTTATAAAATGAAGGTAATCCTATTTAATAAGGTAACAGTGTCAGAATTAACTGCAGTCTTTACATGTCAGTTTTCTAGATTTTTTTTTTTTTTTTATACTTTGGCTATAAAAGCAGTGCCATAGTGTTACAATACCTTTTCTTAAAAAAATACATGTACCCATGTCCATGAATATCAAATGCAAATGCAAATTTCTATTAAATATATCTTAACAAATGTTACTTTGAGCACCAACTGTACATTTTTCTCAATGATTAAATAAGTGCTTCTGAAAGAGGAAAATACAATAACTCTGAATGAATCCCACTCTTTTTCCAGGCCAAGCATAATTTGGAAAGATGAAATATGCACCTGTTTACCTGTATAGTCTGGTATGAATGAAGTTTTCTCTTTATTAGAAGTATAGGCATTTAAACAAAAGTTGCAAGTTATGGTTTATATCACAGAATAAAATCTAATTTAAATAAGCAGGAAGTGGCTAGATGGTCATCTGACAGTGCTGTGTTAGAAGACCTGAAAATATTTTAAAAGCTTAAAGAAAGGGAAAGACTACAGTGTTGGTGACTCTGAAATGTGCTGAAAACCCCTTACATAACATGCAACCAAGCCAACCATATACTTTCTAAAGCAGATAACCTGAGGAGTAACTTGCTTTCTTCAGAAAAACTATACTTAATTCACATGCAGAACTTCTGATACAAGTCCATGGGAATTGTGAGTGGGCAACTAATGGCAAGCAGCATGGAGACAGTTAAATAAAAATTCATCTCTGTGCATAAGGGAAAGCATTATTTGCTAGCATTTGATAGGACTGACAACAGTTTTGAGAGGCAATTAGCTTTCTACTGTTTTATAGGAACGCATGGTCAAAAAGAAAAAAGCAACAAGATGACAAGGAACAACTGCAGATAGACGCATCCTCCTTAGCAATCCCCCTACAATGAGTCCTGGTGCATTACACTCAATACTGCAAATGTGGCTTGCACATACACCACAATTGTTAATTTGGATTCAAAGTTACTTGTTTTTTAAGTCTTGGTTCACTGCTATTTTCTTCTTAGCTTATGGATGCAAGTTTTTCACCTTTTACTAGCTGAGAAACCTTGAAATAATTATCCCTTTACACAAACTTAATGTGATGTGACAAAATGTTGTTTCTGTGAATACCGACTAGTACTTTAGCATTACTACAGATTTTGTACCTTCCATTTTTTCAACAAATGGGATCTCTGAATGAGAAAGTTGAGATATATTCCAGAAAAGTGTAGTAATTTTCACATGAATTCTACACTGAAGGTAAAGCATTGGTGTCAATAAGACAGTATGAATATCCCATTAAAAGTTTACCATCTCTAACTGAATCTGAGATCATGTAAATAAACTATGCAAAATCCATCTATAGGAATATGAAAAATAACTTTTAACCAAAAATAATGTATACTTACTTCACATATGTATTTAAAACATCTCAAATAGCCGACACAAAAATACTTTGCCACTATTTTCTGCTATCAAATTTATAAAGGAAATAAAAGATAGTTGCCCCAAAAGAACAAATCAAATTGAGGAAATAACTTGAAAACAAAAATCAAAAAACTTACTTGGAATCTTAGGGCTGTTACCCTGGCCTTTAGATTTTTGTGCTGCTTTATAAAGCTGTAACAAGACTTGCTTTCATTTCCTGTTTGCCACTTTGAGTCAGTGATAGCGCAATAGAATGTACACTACATATGACACCTTCTGGGATTTACAGTTGTAGCTTATTTCTGCTAGCAGATACGTATAAACAAAGTAACCATAAAATACTGTTTTTTCTAAGAGTCAGTCAGTTTTTAAGTAATGAGCTACTAAAAATCAGGTAACTGCATCCCCGTGTCAGGAACGAGGCATGCATCTGTGCATTTGCCATTCATCAAAAGCAGAAACACATGGCCAAACTAGAAGTTTTAAATCTGGCTGCTAAAGGGCTTCTTTGGAAGTGCTACTGCTTCACTTGATTTAAGCATATATTTCAAAGAATTTAAGTACCCAACTTTATAAATAGCCACAAAGAAGTTGCCAGGTAATTAACCAGTATAGCAATATCTCAAATGGATAAGATGAATGTCTTCTACTGCAAACTGCTGTAACTGCCAAAAAACCCCAACAAACAAAACCCCAAAACAAAAGCATTGTAATTTTAAAAGCTAAAGGATTTAAAAGGGAGGGATTTCTATGTGTTCCTCAGAAAACAAAGTAATCCCAAATTTCCTTTAGGAGTCCATTTTCTATGCACCAGCAAAATGTATTCTGCAAGTGACTGGATACAGTTTTTGCTAAAAATATTGTTTGCCTAATTTTTTTTTCTTAAATATAATTTTGCACAGGAAGATTGCTCCATCTTTCAGTGAATTATTTCTACAGCTACAGCAGATGGGAAATTTAGACAGCCAGTGGGATTTGAAGGAACTCCAGAGCATATATGCATTTCTCAAAATCCCACTTTGTGCTTACCTACATCTTTAAGGAATCTGTAGAGACTTAATCTACATCTCTTTGTGGCAATTACTGTTAATATCTTGTTCTCATTAAACAACACTGCTCATACATACTGCAAAGTAATCACCACAAATTAAAAGTGACATATGATAAGCTTTTTTTTTATTTTTCAATAGTTCTGCTGAGTGTGTCAAGAGAACCATTAAGAAACAGCAGGTCATTATTATAAATGATCTTTAACATGCTATCAGTTCAAAGATAGCAGTTTTTTAGTTAGGATCCAATCAGACAAATAGGAATTAGCAAAGTACTTTTAGACTACTCAGCTCCTGCTCCTCTAAATCGATAGAAAGGATAGCAGTCTTTGTTGATGGATGACCTGGAGTTTGTAAGGCCCTCAAAATGGATTGGGAAAAATACAATGCCTGTGTGTGCATGCAGGCATGCACATGGCCCCATCCAACTCCCCTCTCCCTACTTTACAGAATCCAGGCAGTGGGGTATCTGGTCTGTTGCCAGTTTCAAAAAAGAGGGTAAAGAAGTTCTTTGCTGAAATACTTAGAAAACAGCAAAGAGGGAGGAAGAATAAAAGCTCTTCACTTGATACAAAGCTTTCACACCTTTGGATTTTAACTTACTGTTCTAATTACTGCTTTATTACTGACTAGTACCTGACAATAAAAAAATTTCAACAATCCTACATTCTTGGCACCATATAGAGAAATAGCAGGTTAAAACAGACCATTCTATTTCCCCATTCCTTATATTTATCTCCTAAATGATTCATCGGTCCCTGGTTAAAACATTGTACTCCTATTAAAACAAGGACTCGGGATGACAAATCAAGTTTTGCTTTCAAATTTTTTTTAGCAAGTTTCTCAGGCAAAAATTAGCAAAGAAAGAAAATAATCACTCTAGGAAACCCTTTCTGTAACTTACTGCTTCACTTAGTTTGTGCTCTGAGTTGCGCTGTGGTCCTTATTAAGAATGATGTTTATGATTTCGCCTTCATGTTCTTTCATATGATCGAGCAGATTTTCTTTGTTGGTAGACTCAAACCCACAAATGCAGCAGCAGAAGAGAAGAACACAATATTCTGTGCCAAGATGGGGTAGAGTGGAATTCTTTTCTAAACTGCATGAGGTATTCATCAAGGTAGGTTTTGCATTTTCATCAGAACCTGAAATTTCATTCGTAGTCTGGTTAATAGACTCTGTGAAAGACACCAAGTTGTCTGAACTTCCTAGTATAGGTACTGTACTTTCATCTGTGCCTTCTGATAGGGTTTTGTCAGGGAGCTGTCCTTGAAACCTGAAATAATAATAATAAAGACCAAAAAAAAGCCCACAAAACAACAACCAAAATGTACAGCTGTTGCTTTTTGACAGGATCTTTATTTTGGGTGAGAGTTGGGTCTTTTGAAAACTCTAGATGATAGGGCTTGGAAGTAAATCAGACATACCTGCTGCTTTGTGAAATTGCGTCATTAATAGCCTTGTTCACTTGTTCATAGTTATAATTTTGGTCACTTGCATGTTTCCACATGTGGGACTTCAGGGATGGAGGATGGCTACATACATATCCACAGAGAGAACATCTAGAGAAAAAATGTGGAGGAAAAAGAATAACATTTAAAAGTTAATTTTTATTAGTAATAATGGATTAGTGAACAGAGAGATACATATCAATCCTCTTCTCAGTTCCACTTTTCAGTTTTAGATCTGTTAGTTTGCAACTTTTCATCCTGAAATGTATTTTTAGGGTCTGAGAAATTAAATTTTTTTCCCCTCACTTCTTAAATAGCTGAATTAAAGTCTTATCTCTTTAGCCTGTTTAAATACTGTTTAAATACTGAAAAATGCAGTAGTTCTCATGACTGCAGAAACACAGAGTACATTGGTGTGGTATCTAGCAGGCAGGTAATGAGCTCTCTTTGCCATTGCTCTGAATCAAGCAGGAGCTGTGTAATTAGCACTGATAGTTTTAATTAACTAATAAAGTCTTTCCTGCTGTAGCATATATCAGTTTAGTTAAGGATCACAAAATTTTTGAAGTTGACCTTTTGAGATCACTTAGTCCAATCCACCTGCTCAAGCAGGATCAGCCACAACAGGTTGCTGAGGACAGCATCCAGTCAGATTTTGAATGTATTTGCAGATCAAGATGCAGACAGGTGACAGTTTTGTTCATAGAGTTTCCCATCAACTCCAGGTACCACAAGACTAAATTTTCTGTTTCCCTAGAGAAGACTGTCTTACACAATAAAGAACAAAACCTTTAAGAATAAATCCTATCCGTGTAGTAGTGTATATTTAGAGACACAATCCAAGATTGATCAAATCCATGGACTTTTTTCATACGTGAGCATGCACCAGAGGAGATTTTTTTACAAGTATTTTCTCAGATGATAAATTAGTCATCTTAGCACGAAGGAGATGAGTGATACTGTGTGACATCACCCCAGAACTGAACAGTACTTATGGCAACGATGATGTAGCTCCCTGTCTTTGGATGAAGAAGCTACTTTGCTTAGCCACCTGCTACTTTGGGTGTCTTCAGTTTGTCAAATCACAGTTTGTCAAAAGACCAGGATCAATGTTTTCTAGAAATCAAAGGCAACCATGTCCTATTAAAATATAGCATCTTAGTCTATCTCATTCCTCAATGACAGTAAGATGTTTTCTGCTCAGTCAATATGTTACACTATGACGAGTCTGCTAAAATTAGTACTACACTAGTAATTTTAAAAACTTTTCAAAAGACCTTTTAAAAAAACCCCACCTGGAAACACATAAACCAGTATTATATGATACAATTAAGTAAGGGTTTACCATTTCTCTTAATGACAGTAGCATACAGTCCTTAAATGACTTGCAAATAATCATAATAATACAGAAACTGGTTTTGCTCAGCAGAAGATTGTGGAGAAGAGCAAAACTGATGATCACAAGTTTGCTGAAGGCATGGTACATTGCCTTGCTTATGTAGCAAGGTAATTCTGTCCTGCTAGATAAAAAAAGGCATGTCCTTCTAGCTTACTTTTCTCTATTACTTGATATGGAATGTTCTCTAAGCTATTTTCCTTCTAATTTGGAGCCTTATAAAGAAAATGGATGCTTTCAAATATAGGCAAATTCACTCTGAGGTTGAGAATCTTAATATTTCTAATAAGGCTGTTATAAAACAGTGGCATCATTAAAAGTAAGATAAAAGGCAGACCTTCTAGTTAATTTACAGATAAAATTATTTTTTGGCAAAACACAAAGATCAGCAAATAATCTCAATTCCATTCTATATGCACATGTACTCCACTAATAATTATAATCATGTAGTTAATGTATAGTTACAGCATATGCAAGACATTCCCAGAGAAACAAAACTATTTAACCATTGAGTTTAGTAGAAGGACCCTTTCAATTCTATAGCATGATTTGCCCTACTGGTTGACCTATGTTGAATTATTAACCTCTGCTGTTCAAGTGTATCCTAAATTGATCTACTGAGGAAACAATTATCTTACAGCTTTTGATAAGATTATTTCCTTGTGGATGTAGGGACCAAAGTGTGGAGGTTTTCAAGACTCTTTGGTAATACTAAGGGTACTCAGTAATACTGTATGATGACAGTGGAGCAAACAGAGCTTAGCACTACTAGGAACATTTTGGGGAAAAGATGCAGTGGCAGGACTTTGAAGCTGTAGAAGCAGACTTTTTTGAGAAGAAACCCTTATGTGAATGCACTTTATTTGGATTCTTCCTATTGCTCATAAAATCTTACCCTAAGAAATGTTCAGAATATTCATGATTTTCTTTCCCAGCTTTTATTTTTTGTTGCATATTAGTAGTGAGCAATTGCACACATTTGTCCCAGCTTTCTCATAT
Source organism: Picus viridis (assembly GCA_033816785.1). NCBI lineage: Eukaryota > Metazoa > Chordata > Aves > Piciformes > Picidae > Picus > Picus viridis. The sequence continues at coordinate 8,647,846 of CM066591.1, read as the reverse complement.
GTATCTCTCTATATAACACACATATGAATGGACAGACTGTAAAGAATGCACCTCACTTACACATAATGACTATTCATACTAACTCTTAAATAGGGCAAGGTGATGCCAATCTGGATTGTAACTAGCAAAGACTGTGCCTAGACCAGGATATTAAAGCCAGTGAACACTCCTGAGTACTGGAATTTAACAATCTACAGTGTTAATTTCAAGAAGTGCCCCTGGCATGGCTTTGGCACATACATTCTTCCAAACAATTCTAGGCAGGCTTTTGTAATTCACACGGTCCAGAAACTGCTTGTAATAGGCAGTTTATATGCAACCACTCCATTCAAGATAGGAGAAGCTAAATACTGTACCAGAGGGAGGGTGTGGACACGTTTAATTATCTAACATCACTGTGAATACTACATCAAGTCTCTTTATCTCAAAACAAACAAACAAAACCCCCCCAAAAAAGCTACTGGAACAAAGAATGAATCTAGGAAGTAAAAGACTAGAAGCTGAACCTTGCTTTGTATTTTAACGTAACAAAATCACTACCATGACAGCTTTTGCCCCATTAGAACCATTACATACTTGTACTGTTCCATTAGCTGCACTGCCTGATGCTCCTGGGGGTGGCGCCTCATATGGCATTTCAAGCTATTCATGTTTGTGGTGGCGAAGTCACATACTCGACATCTGAAGAGACAACAAGAAGTAAACTAATCTGATAATTAACTGCTAGCACTATTTCAGAAATAAATAAATACGAGAAAGTGAAGGTTTCTGGAATGACTAAAGTTAATGACTAACAGTATTTACGTAATCCAAGTGATGACATTAACCTTCAGTTTTTGGACCGTGAGAATCTTTTGCGGCCCAAAAAGCCTTCTCCACCTTTCATCAAGATTCACTAGACATATGGACTATGTTCCTCTCTGACATCTGTTTTGTGTGCCTCTACTCAAGTTGGTAAGCATCACAAAGTATAAGAGAGATGAGGATGAGCCTGAATGGATGCAGCCCTGATGCAAGTTGCTTGGCTATGTTTATGAAAAGGCAGAACATGTCTGTTAAGAGCTGTAAGGAACACAGAGTGCCTAGAAGTAAGTCTTGTTCCTCAAGAATGCATGTGCTACTTAATGCAACGGCCACATTTCTCATGCATTTTAAAAGCCAAACTATCTATTCAGTAATAAAATACTGCAGTTTCAGAGCATTGTATCTGAAATAGAAGTCAGGGACAAGATCAACACATTTAGATTCAAGTGCCCTAAGACAAGTGTGTCACATAGTGCTGTCTACATTTTAATTTTTTTACTTCTGTAAAATAGCTTTTTATAAAACCAACACATAAACCAGCCTGGAGCTAGATTTAGATCAACGGATTTAGATCCCCAAGTATTACACAAAATACTATGCTATTCATAAATATCAATATGCTACCATATGGGCTTCCTGTATATAACATACTGAAACAGAAGTCATCAAGCTCAGCTAAAACTCAACCTATTTGTTAAAACTTTGGTAATTTGTTGTTTCTGTTTTTTTTTTTAATAGTAAAATGCCCAATATTTACTAAGTCAGGTCTATAGAGTAAAACAGCTTGAGACTGCAGAATACTTACCTTGAGATTGCTCACTTTATTTTTGATAGGACTTAATTGTGCAATATTAAAATCCAGAAGGTATCAAATCTGCAAAAATGCATCACTGGAGGCTATATATACAGTTTAATTTCCAGCAGTTTTTGTCAAATAAATAAAATAATATTTGCAGCTATAAAAATGGCAACAATGTAGTGGGTTCTTATCTGATAATAAGAAAGGCTTGACAAATACATGTTTCAGAGTATGAAATACCATAAATATTGGATATTTATGGTTTTTTTTTAGGCTGCAACTTAAGTATCCTGGCAGGTGTGTAGATTTGTCTAAGGGTTTTATGAAAAAAATAGTAAGAAAAGCAAGCCACATCAGTAGATGCAAATTTAGTATGCAGCATTCTGTATCACCAATGAAAAGCAAGTTCCTAAATCAGAAAGGCTGGATAACACCAGAGATCTGTCATATATGAGACACTACAGTGTCTGCTGTTCCAACTGCACTAAGTAAGAAGTGATGGCAATGTGAAAGCTCCTGAGGAGAAAAAAAAAGATTCTATTTGTATTTCATATCTGCTCCCTGAGCAAACATCTTGCAATTTTTTGCTAATGTTATGGGATATCATTGTAATGCACAAATCAAAATACAACATGTCTTCTGGGTTCGTTTGTCTGAAAGAGAGTTTCTGGCTAAGCTCAACGTTTCAAGGTGTAGAGTTTCCAGAATTTGTATTAAAAAGATAGAAGTATATTAGCTCAACAATTCTATTAACTCAGATTTATTTTCTAGCCACTAGAGAGGGACAGAGATCCACACTGAATGAGAATAGAATTTGCAGGAATTTATGCAGCAATAGAAACCAATAGAAAAATGCATGCTTTATTTTTCTGCTGGGGATCTGAGCTATAGCATTATGTGTGATTATAGGTACCAAAGTTTCAATATAAATCTATATAACATCCTTGTAGAAAAAGTGATAAAGTCTGATCCTAAGCGAGTATGTTAATATTGATTGAAAACTGTGAAAAAGATGGGAGAATTAGTGACAAAACAAAAGGCAGACTTTTGCCACGTGCTGTAGGACTCAACATGCAAAGTTAGCAATATGACCATGATAAATCAACCATGTGGCATTAGCCAGCAATAGCTGAGACACTTACCTATATGGCTTATCTGAGTTGTGAATTCGTCTGTGATTTCGTACACCAACGTAAGTTGTGCTTGTGTAGTCACACACATCACATCTGTACAGTTTCTGAACCGAAGACTTATTTCCTATGTGAAACAAAAGCCATTATTTTAGAGTTGCATTTAAGAGGGTAAGCATTTTAAGAGGGTCTCAGATGATAATTTCTACATGACTGAATTATGAAACATGCATTAATTAATGTTTTGCAGTAATACTTTTAAACATCTATAAATATTTAATACTTTTTAAGTATTTGGAGGAAACTGGCAATGGACATAAGAGATAATAAAGATATAGTCTGTTGTGCTCTTCTGCATTCACCCCTCATGCTCTTCTGCATTTCATCTACTGAAATTATAATTTTAGGAAACCACATTCTTCCTCTCTATGCAGACCCTTCTCTTCATCCTGCAGTTGTGTTAAAATCCTGTGTTACAGTAAAAGGTGATAAAATGTGGGAAGTGCTGAACCCAGCAGTTTCACTGCTTTGCAGAATGAACCAAATCAAAGGAGATGACGGGTACTGAGAAAGTACAAGTTTCCAACAGGCAAACATAGAAAAGCAAAATTGTCTCCCAAAGCATCTAAATTTTCTTTATCAACCACATACACTCACAGTTTCAGAAGAATCTGAGATGATAAAAAACCCCAACCAAATGTGTTAACAAATAATTTGAAACTTCTCCAAATTACTAAAAAGCAATTCTAACAAAAAGATTTTTTTTCCTTTCTAGAATAAAAGAGATTGTTGAAAAATTATTGGTTTCTGAGACAAAGGCTAATGACTAATTTACCATAGGAAAATGTGTGTCCGTAAGTGCAATTTGAGTACTTTTAAGGTATAAGCATGTTGACCTAAACAGTGCTATTCCTGCTTCCTCACTGAATAACAGAACTGATTTGGGTTAAAATATTAACATTTGGGAAGAGGGATGGCATTTTTTACACAGGTCATTCTCCCATTCCAGTCTATTGTGCAGCCTTAATGCACCTCCTAAATGAGAGAACAGCATGAAACAAAGGAACACCAAGCTTGCACCTAAATCAGCACTACTGTAAAAAGAAACATCAAACTGAACCCAAAGAATTATCTTTTTTTCCTTCAAGTGCAAGTAAGATGCTCAAGTTCATTTTATCTTCACACCGAATTGTTAGCTAGCTGAACAAGGTAAGCCATTACTCTCAGTTATGTACATGAACTCTGAACAAAGTCTGATAGAGATACTTGGAGAATTTTTCTGGTGGGTAAAGATCAATACTAAAGTACTTCCCAAACCAAAATAAACATACAATTCAATAAATAATGTGTGGGAGACAAAGTAAAGCCCAAATCTTGCAATAACAGACCTCAAAAGCTCTTCAGGCTCATATGAAGTGTATCTCCAGCAAAAATAAATCATTACTTTGTGTGGTGAAGGGGCTAGTAGCATACACCAGAAGATCCCAGGTAGAACTTTTTTAAGCAAAAGCTCTCTCCTGAGTCAAAAATACTGAACAGATGTTTTTAAATTTAATTTGCCCTGGAGTTTCTTCTTGATGATGCTGGACTCCAGCAACCCAGAATGAATCCTTTCATTACCAAAGCAACAATTAAGAATGTTTACAGTAAAACTCTTTTTAAGGAGACACAGCAGAATAACCAGTAGAATGAGTCATCCAAAATGGAAGTTCAACTTTTCACTTTCATATTTTTCCCCCCACAGGTGGGCAATGATGTGGGATATAGTCACACAACTAACTTCAGCAGTAAGGGAAAATTACTACTACTTAAACTTTCCCTCCAAAACCCAGCACTTCTGGTTCAAGATGTAAAGTAATTAGTTAGGGCTGATAACACCAGAGGGTCATTCTGAAGAATATATAGTATATCATATAAAATAAAATAGCAATCTGAATACAGAGACAGCCTGAAATAAAATTTGAATAATTGAGTGTACCAATAGAGAAAGTATTTTATATTTTCCCCTTTAAAATATGACATAGTGCTCACTCTTCTAGCATTCTTATAAAGTAAAATATAACATGCACTCTTTGCAAGCCAACCTTAAAGCAAAGTATATCATAATTTTGCCAATGATATGCTCATATAGTTAAATTTATTAGTTTTCTTTAATGTAAATTATCAAAACAATCTTAATTATATAGTTGGAGGTTTTGGAATTTATATTTCTACGATTATTCTATTATGAATGTTGAAGACTTTGAATGAATACAAAGACATTTACTAGGCTGCAGATCTATGGGAGAGCAGGGGTTGTGTGAAGGTTAAGCTATTGACTGCTCTACTTCAATGGGGTTTTCATCTTAAATTCTGCAACTTTAGGATAAACTGCTTCAAAATGCATTTTCTGTAATGAATGTGGTATTTTATTACACAGGCAGCTTAAAACTAATAGTATCTAATGAAATTTTTAAAGCATTATGCAAACATTATCTATGGCATAGTTAAAAGTGGCTATCCACCCAGTAGAGCTCACTTAGGAGCAATTATTTACACCAATCACTGTATTTATTCCTTCCACAAAATACACATAAATAATAATACATCATATAAATCTCTCACTGTTGCAAAGTAGCAGTTGTGTCTCCTGCCCCCAACACTGCCATATTTCTTGTGGGTTTCAGGCCTTTTTTGCTTTCTATATAGAGAATATAAGGTCTCTTAAAAGTGAACAGGGAAATGACAGATCTTTGTTCTAGCAGCAGTAACAGGTGCTCCTGTAATGCTGCTTATTACCCTATTCCTTCATTATTAGACATTTACAATCTGAACATATCCAGTGTCATAATGCTCCCTTTCAATTTATTGTACAACCATGATGAATAAAGAGACTTTCAGGACTAACTATTTCATAAACAAGAAATGAAACTGTTCCAGCTCAGGCATCTTTCACATAAACAGATGCTATGCCATAAACTTCTTTGTTTTGTGTCGCTTTATAGGGATGACATCTGTTTGACAAGAGATTGCTGTACTGCAGTGGTGTTGCAATTTGATTATAAATTGGTTCTGAAATAATTTAAGAATTCCACAGTATGAGTTAATAAAAGTTTAAAAGGAGAATGGTTTTCATTCAAGCCACATTACTAAATTTCACGTGAAGCAAACAAGCAATTAAAGTTCATGGCTCTAACACTTTCATAACATAATAATGAGCAAAAAAATATTTTTAAAAAGTCTCTAAAGTAATTAAACTGAAAGTAGGCAGTTTTCTTGAACAGGAAGTTCACTTTCTTTCATGGAAGTTACAAGATCAGGATACAAATTCTAAAACTACCTAATTAAAATATATTGTCTTCAAAAGCTTATAGGTATCTTGATATTCAGTCATCTTGACAGGACTTAAGCTCAAAAGGTACAGTATTCCCCAAATCTGTTGTTTCAGGCTTTGTGAAGTGGTTTTTCCTGTATCATGGCATCTTTAAAAATATTGATTTAAAACAAACAAAACATTGTCATTAGTAATAGTCCAAGTTGTGGTCATAGATATTTGTGACCAGCTAAACTAATAATGTTGATTTTTTTCCCAACACTTCCATTAAAAACATTTATGTTATTTCTTCTGAAGAGAGAAACCCACTACTTAATGAGGAACATTCCCACTACCAGCAGACCCTTGCTAGCCTCCTTGCTATCTCCACTAACTTCAGAGTCACTTGAGCTCAGGTCTTAGGGTTGTAACACACACTACAGACCCTGAATTTAAATGCCTTCTGCACTGATAAGAGCATAAAGGAGTTGTGAAGGGTCATTTTACCTGAGGCTGATAAAGTAACTAACTTTTGCATTTCTAACTGGTATACTGAAAGCCAGAAACAGAGGCAGTGTGAGCTAAGAGAAGTCAAGAGCTAACAATCTCATTCTATTCTGGTATCTACCATGCTACACTGGACAAATCATTAATGTTTCAAGCCATCCACCCTGGCTCATGCTGGTTAGTGCCTTTTTTCCACAACTAGCTGCATCAGTGTCAGAGATTATTATATTTATCAGCTTCAGTGCTGAACCCAGAAATTTCAAATGCAATGTCAGTATTACAATAGTGCACATTTTGCTATCTAAACAAAAAAAAGAGATCAGAATTAGGACAGAAAATAATGGAAAAATGGAAATACTTTCTATCACATTTGTTCAAAAGTGAATATAATTACTAGAACTTTTCCACAGCGCTCTAAAATTGCCAAATACTAATAATTACATTTTGCCTGAAGAATAAAAATGCTATAAATATTTTCAGTAACTTCAACTCACCAAAGAGGAGGATGCATTCAAGTTTCAAAATATTGGACCTCCAGGATAATCAAAGGATTTTAAGATGGTATTTTCTCCTAAACTTCAAAATGTGGCTATTTTTTACCCCTGATTTCACCACCTTAACATATCAAGGGTTTGTTTGGGTTTTGTTGTTGCTGTTTTTAAAACAAACACTATTAGACTATAAGCAGATACACAGTTAAACATTTAGAAAGTGTCTACCTACCGTTACCCTGGCAACTATTACAGATACAGGTTGCATTTTTAGAATGCCTTACATTTGCCTCTTTAATGCTAAATAAATTGACTCATTTTGGACATTACTGTAACTAAACAGAAATTTCTAAACACAGAATGAAAGGTATTGTACTTATATGCTGACAGCAAACTACTACAGTGAGTGTAAAAAAAGGCTTTCTTTTGTTTGCTATAGGTGATTTGGAAAATATTGTAGTGGCCGAAAGAAGGAGAAAAAGATTTTTTTCTTAAACATTCAGAATAGTACTCTACACAAATTGTTTTTCCAATAATGGGTTAAAAATGCTTAACTACCAATAAATGTCAGCAAAATACCTGAAAACTGACTATAGTTAAGTTTTGCACGCTGAAAATCTCATGCATTTAAGGTTATGGCCAGGCATGAGAACATTTCAGCATGAACAAGATTTACAGCACTTTTATACAAAAATATAGCAAAGGATGATAATGACTGACTTTTTGTAATTTCAAGTGTAATTATAAGCAGTACCTTCTCTTTCATCTACTTCACTGGAAACTATTAGTTTGTTCGATGTAGCTGTGGAAAAGACATCTGGGAGACTGTGTTGTTCTCTTTCATGATTTCGCAGTTGGCTCTGAAAAACACAAATTCCCACATTTAAATACACCACTACAAACATACACTGATCACTTCAAAGGTTGCAATGATTTCTGACATTGTTACTCAAGTTTTAATGACAACTGTTATAAAATGCATGTTTATATAAATAAATATATATATTAAAAATATCCCTGAGGTAATTTTACTAGAAACAAAACACAGCACTTAACATTAATAACATCAGGGATTGATGACAGCGACTGAGAGGATTTTATTTGTCTTCATTTAGAAGATAAATTTCTTTCTTCCCGCATTCTCACAGACAAATGGCAAATATTTCTTCCTCCAAAAGTAGTATACTCCAAAGGCAGTATTACATTAGAGGTTAGAGGACAGGTTGTGTAAAAACTGACTCAATTTTCATATTGCCTAGCACCTTAAGAATATGTTATTCCTGTTTCTACTTGCTGGGGAGACAGAAGACAGAGTCTTTTGCTACTCTACTTGTACATTTTTTTCAAACTAGGACTAGCCAACAGTAAATAGGAGAAAATTTGCACTACCACTGCCTACAGTTATGGATTCTATATTCCAAAGTACTGAACTGAGTACATAGGAACACACCAACACAAATGCCTAAAATAACGATTGTAAAACAGGAAGAAGTACATTATTCTGCTCTGATGTGTAAGCTTTCAGATCTAAGTTCTACAGAACAACCAGACCAACACAACAAGAACAGTAAAAAATGAAAATAATTTCAGTTTCAAAGTGTTTCATACTACCCCCAAATGCCATGATTACTTTTGCACACATTCACAACTAGCGGGCATGTTAGAGCATTCAAAGTTTCAACTATAAGTTCTCTAATGCTTCCATTTCTTCCTGTAGTTGCTACGTGTGGGCAGAAAAACAACATGATATTAATATGTCCATAAGAGATGGTTCTCACCGAACAACTTAAGTGAAGAAGCAAGTTTATTTCAGTGGGTAAGCAGAATAATTTGAGCTGAATTGTCTATCTGGAAGGTGCTGCTGGCAATAATCCCCAATTGTAACAAGAAGCCAGGATGTCAGGCTGCATTAAGTTGCCAAGAGGGATTAACAGGTATTAAAAAAGTAGCAAAATAAGTTATTGAGCTATTGAGTTATTATAGACAGGCACAGGAAAGTTTACCTTATAATGAAAGGATTCTTCACATTGCTTGCACTGATACATTCTTGTTTTGCAGTGGTTGATCATGTGGCTCTCTAAGTCCTTACTATTGTCAGCAATATGTTCACAAATAGGACACTGGTATGGCTGCCTCTGACGATGGACTCTCAAGTGCTGTTTTATGTAGCCCTTATTACCACTGCTATAATGACAGAGGCGACAGCGGTAGGGTCGATCTGCATTAGGTATATATTCTACCAGGTTGCCTCCAGAAATATTTGCGTCGTTTGCGTTTTGGCATTGTGCGTTGTCTTGTAATTCTTTCAAAATGTCATCGTCAGAAGCATTCTGATCTGTCCTCTCCTTCAGCTTTTCAATGACAGTGAGTAGTGACATACTGATGCCCATTTTAATTGGTGCTTCTGATAACTCTGACCTTTCTTTCTGTATCTCAACTATTGTACACTCACTTTGGTTTAAGCCACTCAACTCCTCTGAAGGATTCTTAAGCGAGGATACTACTTTAGAATGAGCCATGAATTGTCCATTTGCTTCTCCCTGTTCTGCACCTGCATCTATGGCATCTTCTCCAGTCAGAGTCCTGAGGCTAGACCTTGTTAGTTCTGCAGCTCTGATAGGCATTGTAACAAGAGCTTCTGCAGCTAATGAATGTAGTCGTAAAGACTCTGAATTTGTCCTTCTTCGTGCGGGAGGCACATTTTCATCAGCTGTTACATTTTTACTAGAGCTTGATTCATTATCTTTCTTCTCAGTATTATTCCATCCTATTATTACTTCTTGAATTTCATCTGAGCGATAAACTTCATCATGTTCTTCATGGGCAGCATTGGACTCCTCTGAGATTAATTTTTTTTCTGTTTCAATGTCAGTGTTCATCAAGAAAGGCTTTTGTAAGACACTTTCTTCAGCACCTGGCAAACGCTCTACTATTACATTAACATGACCCTTTTTATTTGGACTACAATTGATGATTTTCTGTGCTGATGAAAGCAGGCTATCAGTTATCATATTATCCTGCTCTGTATCTGATACAGTCTCCTCTAAAACCTCTGTAGTAGGCGAATGCACTACTGACTGATTTAACAACTCTTCGTCTTTTACGTTTGTTCCTAGTGGTGATTTACATGACAGTTGCTCAGAATTGCAAATCTGAAGCTGAAGAGAATGTTCACCATGGATATCAAGTTCACTGTTTTCCAAAGAAAGAACAACTGTATCCACACTCTGAGGTGTGTGAGTTACAGCTGTCTCTGACAAGTTGGTAGTTTCATTTTCTTCCTCAAAGATAGGATAGGAGCAGTCAACCTCACCAGCATGTTTCCAGGCATGTGTTTTCAACATCCTTTGCTGACCACAGGTGTACCGACAAATTAAACACCGGTACATGCCATACTGCTCATAAGTGTACCACTTCCTCCTACCCATTTCAGGTGTATGAGTGGACTGAGTTGTATCTTTACATTCCAGATTTCCTGTCTGATCAGTCCCCGATTTGACATTTCCTTCCAATGGCCCTTGCAAAAACGAACTTGCAACATTTACACATTGCTGCACTTTTGTCTGGATGCCATTTTTACCATCATTCTCGTGGTAATTTTGGAAGTGAGATTCAAGTTCTTCTTGGCTTTTGGAAGCAAAATGACATTCTGAGCACATTAATATCACTTCGTTTTTCTGCCCATGTTGCTTTATATGTTCTTGTAGCGTTAAGAGAGAAGGTGATAGAAGCTTACATAGACTACACTGGTAGCACATCACTTTTTTTTTGCTTTGTGGAAGACACTCAGTCACAAAGTAATCTGCTTGTAACTCTTCAGTCTTTTTAGTAGCAATAACAGATAGCTCAATTGTTTTAGCTGGGATTTCACAAAGATCTGTGTCAAAGGACTGTGTAGAAGCGTTAGGATGGGAACGTTTTTTCCCTATTAAAAGGCATCTTTGTGACTTCTCGCTTTCAACTATTTTGCTTAGTTTCTGAATAACGTGGATTAGTGGATCAGTTTTACATTTTCTCTGATCTTCACTGCTCTGCAGCGTTGGGCTAATGACTGTTTCAGAAATCAGCACAGCTTCCTGTTCCCCAATATTTGGCATCAATACTGCAACACTACTTCCTTCTTCCATAATACCTAGGAGAAAAGAGTTCATCAAAAATTAAAATGTATACCTGCACAGTAACAAAAATACAACCCAGTACTATTTAGATTTCTCCCTCTACTAAATATGGAAGCCTTCATAAAAACTTTTAGAATAGCTATATAAATAGACAAACATTCTGAGGACATGTAGTGGATTGTGTGGATGCTGTTTGATATGGCTGGACAGAATAATTCCAAGAGAGTCTATAACAGCCTGCTTCCGAGCTCTACAAGGGCAAGAAATATTCTTCAAGTATAGGCTGATTAGCATTGTTACAGCCTTATCATTATCTCCATGAGGCCTCCACATCTGAATGATAGACATTTAAACATATCAATCAATAGTAATTGGGATATTAATGTTGAAAAGCCATGGCATGGTATGAAGACACATTCTCAACACTGATCTACTGATGTCTTCTAAATCAAATGACAACTTGCAACAATGAGCAGTTTTCCTTGAAATGTTAAGGGGGAAAAAACAGTAATTCTGGTATTTACTTGCCTTAGTCATTTTGCTAAGACTATATTTAAGACAACTCAAATGTCAAGTCATACTCTTCATGGCAAATGTAAGTTTCTAGAAAAGCTACTAATTGTAACATTTTCTATGGTTCCTTAATTCTAGGGAAATGAATTTTGAACTAAAGTTGTTCTTTTTTTTTCCTGTTTTGAGGGAAAGCTAAAGGCAGTAACTATTTCCACTTACACTTCCTTTAAACATATCTAACCATAAACCACAGGCAATAATGGGGTACTGTTGGAGGTTAAATTAGAAGCCAGTATGTACACATTTACATGAAAACATACTTTGTGACGTGGGCAAAGCTGTGAGGTGTGGGGTGGAGAAGCTGTACAAAAAGCCTTACAGTTTACCTCTGAAAATTTGTCTAAAATGATCCTATTCAAGTTCCACTATATGCACACATATATTTTAGACATAATATGTAATTTATGTGCTATATTTAAAATTCAGAACACGAAGAGATGCCATATTAGCATCACGTGTTTCTGGTTTTGTTTGCTTGTTTGGTGTGGTGTGGGTTTGGCCTTCTTTTAAGACACAGGCCAAACCAGAACTTCCAGAAGTGGTCCTGAAGACCCAAGAAATCCACTCTTTCCTACTTACTGATTTTGTATGCAGCAATATAATGAACATACGTGAATGGGCTCTGTGGTTCCCCTTTCCCACTACAGAAAATTTCTGGGCAGAACTATTCAAGTTACCGTGAACATGTCCAGAAAAGTGGCAACGAGGCTGGTGAGAGGCCTTGAGCACAAGCCATATGAGGAGAGGCTGAGGGAGCTGGGATTGTTTAGCCTGGAGGAGGCTCAGGGGAGACCTTCTTGCTGTCTACAACTACCTGAAGGGTGGTTGTAGCCAGGAGGGGGTTTCTCTCTTCTCCCAGGCTACCAGCACTAGAAAAAGAGGACACAGTCTCAAGCTGCGCCAGGGGAAGTTTAGACTCAAGGTGAGGAGAAAGTTTTTCAAAGAGAGAGTTGTTAGGCATTGGAATGGGCTGCCCAGGGAGGTGGTGGAGTCACCGTCCCTGGAGGTGTTCAAGAGGGGATTGGATGTGGCACTTGGTGCCATGGTCAAGTAGTCTTGGGTGACAGGTTGAACTTGATTATCCTTGAGGTCTTTTCCAACCTTATTGATTCTATGATTTTATTAGCCATTCAATTTACAATTTAGGCTACCAACTTTTTTTGTCATGTGATAACTCCAATTGTATAATAACTTAAAGTAAGTTTGTTATTATTTGAAAACCATCCTATTCAGTTATACAAAAATACTTTGCCATTTGTTTCATATTGTCTGTAGTATGATTAAAAACTTGATGAAAAGTAAGCCAACGTGCTTTTCCCCCGAAAGCAAATTTAACATTGCATGAAGTGGTCAACAGAATAAGATGTACTTGAAATATTTTCAGTCTGAGAATGAGCTAAAGAAAATTATAAGCACATGCTGCTACTTTAAATCATACTTGGTTCTTTAAAAACGTTGTAAGTAATGTTGAACAGGCAAATATTTCCACAACCTCTTTCATCTGAAAGCAGCATAGAAAGTAAGAGAAAACATAGACCACAGAAGAACTATGCTGCCACATATTATTGCCATGTCAAAAATGAAAACAGAGAGAATACCAGCATGCATCCTTTACCTGACCTACACAGTTATTAAAATACGAGGTCTGGGGGTGGCAAAGGGGCCTGCAAGGGCAGATGCAGAGCAGAGGAAAAGGCCTCTGTGCTGGACCTTCTCGATCCACCTGTGCCAAACACCCGCTCGAGCAGCATGGCCTAGACAAGGTGAAATGCCTCCAGGTCTCGGAAAAGCCAGCCACCGCTTTGCACAACAATATGATTCGGAGAGGCCGGTCTGATTACATCACGGCTCCCGAGGGTTGGGAAAACTTCATCAGTGGGAACTCCGTGTTGCCAAGTGTCACCCCCGGTCAGTGGAGCCACTGTCCAGGGACTGCGACTCGGAGACGTCCGCCCGCGGATCCACGACGCTCTCTTGCGGGTCCTCCTTGCCTTTCCCTGCCCTCCACGCTCTCTGCCGGCCGCACCTGCCGCCACTCCTCGGGCGGGCCCCGCTTTATATCGCGCAGGTGCCGGCGGCGGGCCCCTCGAGCAGCGGGCCTGACGCCACAAGGTGGGCAAGAAGCAGCCTCCTCCGCTCCAGCAGCTGAACTGCGTAGAGCTGGCCCGCTGGGAAGGTGATGCAGTGAGGAGGGTACGGGAGGAAGGCGGCCGGAACCGAGCGCGGAGAAGGCTCCGCCGCGAACCGCAACCGCCCGCGACTCCGCACATGGGCTGCGGCGTGCCGCCCCGGGGCCTGCCTGCCTAACGCCGCGCCTCGCGCTCTGCCGCCCACCGCCGCCGGGCCGCCGCCACATCCCGCTCGCCTCGGGTGGGCCGAGGGTCCGCCCTGCTTTTTACCTGCGTTTTCATGAAGAAAGAAATTTTTTCCCCTCACCCCTGACCACCGCTTCAAGATGGCGACAATGGAGTCCGTGTCACGTGACCGGCGGCGCAGGTCAGGTGACCGGCGGGTGGGCGCTGCCGCCGCGCTGGCGGCTCCGCGTCGTTGTCATGGAGACGAGCGTGGGTCCTGCTGTGGCCGCACCCCTCCGCCTTCCTGACCAGTATTGCAGGGCTACTGCAGGCTCGTCGTCCCAGGCACCAGTGCGGATGGGGCTGTTGAGGGTGCTTGCTGGCCGCGGTGCCCTGGGCCTTTCGCCTCCGCGCTGGCTTCGGCCCTAGGGCTAGACAGAGGCCTGTCAACGTGCGGTTGTGGTCCTCTGGCCCTCTCCACAGACCGCTGCCACCGGCCTCGTGCGAGAGCACTATAGGTGTGGGTGGCTCCGTCGATGTTTGTAATCTTATCTTAGATTTGCTCTGAGCAGCGGAGAACCGACCGTAGCGCCCAGCCACTCATGATGGCCTGGTGTAAATGGTGGTGTTTACATTGCAGCTAGTAAAATTATAGTAACTTTTTGAAGTTCACTTCCTCCAACAGGTGTTTTGTTCATGATTGTATATTGTTTCATAGAGATAGGAGATGCATTTTAAATATTGGCAAATAGGGTGTTTTTCAAGAGAAGGATTTAGCCATCCTTTCAATGGCTGTTATTTCATTATAGAATGTTACAGGGTTGGAAGTGATCTCTGGAGATCAAGTCCAACCCCTGCTGCCAAGGCAGGTTCACCTAAAGAAGGTTACACAGGAGTATATCCAGCGGGTTCTGAATGTCTCTAGAGATGGAAACTCCACTATCTCTCTGGGCAGTCTGCTCCACTGCTCTGTTACCCTTAAATTACAGAAGTTTCTCCTCATGTTAAGATAGAACTCCTTATGTTCAAGTTTGAGTGCTTTACCCCTTGTCCCATCACTGAAAAAAGACCCCCATCCTCCTGGCACCCACCCATGAAGTATTTATAGGCATTTATGAGAGTCTTCTCAACAGAGACAGTGCAGAGATCTAGAGAGAAATTCACTGACCATTTGGGCTGGTGGGTTGCTTGTTGGTTTGGGTTTTTTTGGTTGGTTTGTGTTTGTTGGGTTTTTTGTTTGTTTTTTTTAAAGCTTGGTTATTTGTTTTCTAAAATTATCAACAGAAGTTCTTAAAGATTTAAAATGTATTGAAACCACTTGAATTTAAACCTTTATTATGAAATCATTCTATTATTAAATTATAACTAAGTTATTAAATATGGGTCTGTAATTTTACTTTGATATTTTGGTTCCCTGAATGATGAAACTCTGTTAATTATGTGAAGTTTTAAGACATTGCAAACCTTGTTCTGCAGTCTGTGAGATAAGATTTTTCAATTTTTATTATTTTTTTTCAAAGAAATTGCTGTGAGGAAAATGCAACTTATTAACAGCTACTAATACATCTGTTAAAAAAAAAAAAAAAAAAAAAAACAAAACCCCACAAACAAAAAAATCAAGCAAACAAAGAATCCAAACAAAGCCACCAAACCTGCACAGTATTAATGTCAATTGTAGTAGTTATGATAGTAGGAGCTTGTTTCAGCTTCTCCTGTCATATTGAACGGAGCCTTTTCATAGAAATGTGATTGTTTTTCACAGACCCTGTTCCTTTAAAAGCTTAGTTTCCACTTCTCTATTAGTCATAGTTTAATTAACCATTTATCTGACTTGAATCATTCCAGTAGATACAGAACTCTCACCCTCCTTTTTCCAGTCAAAATATGCTAGGATCTGATATGTCTGGATTAAAAATACTCTGTTCATAATGAGTAATGGTATCTGTGCACTCTGTTATTCTTCTCCATTGTAATTAAAGTCGGACTAAGTTAAAGATATAATTCTCTGTGTAAGTATGATTGTACAACAGATCCAGATTTTTACCTTAATTTGAAAGGCTTCTTAATTCACAGAGTTCTTTACATATGTTTCATTTTCATTGCCTGCGAGTTGACAGAGACATGAAACCAAATGAAATCTGGGTAAGGCAGCTACTCCTTGAGTGGTAGAGATGGCACACTTGTATTGAGCATAATACGTTCAGAATGTTGATGTTTTTGTAAAACTTCATACAAAATTGCTTCCTAATTACTGTAAATATGTTCAGAACGTCAGTGGCATAAGTTTTATGGCAAACATTATAAGCTTAATTTAAAAGAGCAATACATAGTCTAGAAAGACCAAGGAAATTTAGAGCTACATCAGCAGAGATGCTCTCTTGAAGTAAACACATGCAAAGTGTACACACTTTGGTGAGCTTTTAAAATAAGAAAAATCTGCATATAGTCACTTGCCTATACGGTGTCTTGTTTATTCTTTGTGACCTCAGTCGCAAACTCTTTTCAGTCATCAAGATTAATGATTAGGTTTATTTTCATTAATGACTTGTACAGCAATGAGTTATATAGTTGTCAATAAAAAATTCAATATAGCCCATGAGTTTTCTACACTTTGTGCCTGGCTGTTCCAAAAGCATTCCAAAAGCTTTATAATTTTCACATTAGTATAATGTATTATATAAATGGGGTCCCTGATCTTCTGAGTGGAGATTAAATAAACTGCTTCACAGTTTTATGTACAACAGAAGTGAGTCTTGCATTGAGTCAGAATAGAGGCTTTGGCTTTTACAGTGACCAAGATGACTGTGTGAGACTGTGTTTTTTCTTTTATATTTTGCTTAAGTTTTAGGTCTTGGAAGCCTTGAGGTGATCTTTGTATCATGAAGTAGATCCACCACACAAAAGTGAAACTTGCAATAGCATTGCCACTCTATTAGCAAATAGGAATTTATCTTCCATCTTTATAGGCTTAACTGCGACGCGTGAGCCTGCGCTTTACTCCTGCTCCTCAAACAGCATCTCTTTCATATTGTCTATATCTGTGTTTTAAGTTTATATGCTCAGTTTCTGGGGAAAATAAAATTGCAGAGTGCATAATATGCAACAGATTTTTGCACAAAAATGAAAGTTTTGTCAGTTTCTCAGAAACTGGAGGAAGAATTTACATATATTTACATAGGTGCATATCTACTGACTACTTTGATCAATGTGCCTGCCATCTTGGGATTCTTCACTGTGAAATGGAGCCTTATAGAAGGGATATTTTGACCCACTAAATATAGTAGTGTCCTAAGTTAACGCAGCTTGCTCTGATAAACCCCTCTCCTCCCATACAGAATGGAGGGAAAGTAACACAAAGAAACCTGGCTCTGGGTTGAGATAAAGAGTTTTACTGGAACTGAGATAATGCAATGCACAAGTACCTTAGCCTGTTTGCAGAAAAGTGCAGCAAAATGCAGAAGCAGCAGCAGAAGCCAGTGACCTCCCCCCACACCGTGACCTGCAGCCTGCCCGGTGGAAAAGACCAACACCCCAAAACTGGAAAACTGAAGCAGCGACTAGAAACATGAGGCCTCTGATGTCACAATCTGAACATCAAGCCCCACCTTACTTCGCTCCAGCCAACACTTCCGTTTTGAAGCTGGCATGGTGGCAACATGATATCGAGTATCATCATCAGATTCAACTCAACTCATGACAAGGAGTTAGCAAACCTGGTATATAAGCTATGAAACCAAAAGATAGTAAGAGAAGAATGGTAAGAATGCTGTATAAGGAAAAAAAAGATGTTATTCATTTATGAACCAGGGCTAATATTCTGAGAGGAAAACATTATGGATGAATTAAAAAGTTTTAGAAGTATTGACAAATTATACAGAGATTGCATTGTTTCACTTAGACAATACTGTAGAACATGATAGCTAGAGCTGTATAATGATACAAAATAGTATAAAGAAAATAAATGATGCTTTAAATATTAATTTCTTAGTGTTAGACTAATTAGGTATTCAGTGAAGTTGAATTATTGCACTTTCAAAATAGGTACAGGAAATTTTAGATTGTTTTGTTTTGGTTTTGTTGGTAGAAAATAAAAACTTTGTAAGATGTAAAACCCAATGCCTTCCCTTACCCCTCTTACCCCTTTCCTCCCAGTGAAGAGCATACATATACAGCTGTTTCAGACAGAAATATGTTAACTATATGAAACATCAATGGTTTTAGCATCATGGCAAACTTTGATAGGAGCTGTGAAGAATCTCCTTGGTGAAAGGGATATATGATGTTTTACACTATGAGGTTTAGATTGCAATGTCTTTTGAGGTGATTGTGCTCACCTACTGTCAGAATCTGAATCTTTTATACAACCCTTTGGTGTAGTTATAGTTAGTTATCTTTTTGTTATAGCCTCAGAGGTCTTTGTGCTTTGGCATTGAGGCATTAAAACTGAACAGAATTTATATTACTTAGATGGTTTATTTTGCTTTACACAGCTTTTTTTTTTTTTTTACTACAGAATTAGGTAAGTTCTGTATTAAATGATATTTCAGCTGCAACAATGACATCTAGGGGCTGATTTATGCTAATTTAATTTAGATACGTATCTCCTATTTTTTGGTAATATGGTTACTAATATGTTCACTAAATCTAAATTATTAGCATTTGGTGAAAAGCTGTAAATCTGATATGTGTTGTATAGTCAGAGAATAGCTGTGACATTTTTAACTTTTTTTGTTTTGTTTTTCCTTGATCTGTCTTTTAATTATTTTAGTACTGCTAACACTGCAAATCAGCAAATCTCTCCCATTCCTCTAGACCTTGCATTGTTTCATGACAAGTTATCAAATGATGAGATCTTTTCCACTCTGTACTTTACATGTGCTTTCCTCTGAAATAAAGGGAAATCCTGTTGGCTCTGCTTTCTTATATGACTTATTCTGTTGTCTTAAAAAAAACCATGTACTTTGTGCTGGAAGTGAGACCAAAAATCCCTGTATTCAGTCCCCTACTTCCCCAGCTTTGTGGTTCTGAAGATGTAAGGTTGACTCCAAATTTAAACTCTATGATTCAGTGCCACCTCTAAGCTGTATGTAAATCCAATTTTATGTGTGCAAGTAAGTATATACGTAAAACACGTAATTGCAATTTAGAGATGACTTAACAGCATCTGTCCTATTATTTGCAAACTAACTTTCTTTCCCTTGAATCTTAGTTATTTGACCATAAGTCACTTATTTGGAATTGCTTTTTACAGAAAAAAAAAAATATTCTATATTTCTTTCTCATTGGCTTCCTCACTTATATTTACAACTTTTTCTCAGGAGTAAGAGAATGTAATTTTTTGCAAAATTCCCCTCATGCCACTGTGTGCTATATATTGTACTGCCTTTAGCATACTGACTTATCATTGGTGTTGATAAAGAGAGACCTGAATAAGAACCATTTGAGAGCAAGAAACAGGGAAAGGCTCATAGTTTTCCGTAGAGATTTCCTTAAAATTTTGATCTGAAATTGGGCACTACAGGAGAAATCGTTATGGTATGAGCTATAGCTGTACTCAATGCTACAGTGAGCTAGGGCAGTGGAACCATCTGAGAATCCACAGAATATAGCTCTCCAGCGTGTCACTTAATCAGTTTAAAGTGGTGTGCAGTTGTGGAAATCGTATTGCCTGCTGGTAGGTGACGACTGCACCTCACTGTCATTTTGGGTTTTTTTTGGTGTTTCACCATTGTCTTCAGAAGGCTCAGTGCTTCTCCTGGTCCTTAGAATATGCAATTTTCTTATGTCTGATATGACGTATACCAGATCCTACATTACATAAATTCAAGGCAGTGTGGTCTGTGCACATGTGTTGGATAGAGCTGTTTTAAATTTGGGAAAATTAAGGGAAAGTTAGGATTATTTTTTAACTGCTGAATTGGCAATGGGGAAACCACTTAGAACAGGGATAAAAAGTGTTTAGCTGTGCTGAAAATGTCAAGGCAATTCATAGAGGCTTGTCATGTTGTGCTGTATTTTAATGTCCATTATTATTTTTCCTTTTTACTACTTTGCATAGATACTGATATTTTTTGCCAGCTGTTAACTCCAAATAGTGCTTTCTTAGGCATGTAATTCAATTAAGGGATTGTAGAATGTGATTTACTACTGGCAGTTGTAGCAAGGGGAGTTGTGCACAAAAGACTCCTACAACAGCAAAGAACTCCCACTCTTTTTCTCTTGTTACAGTCCATGAAAATACAGAATTGTCCATTGCTTTCTTAATTGGCTGTATGGTGTGTGTTGCATTATAGCAGGTAGATACTGATCCCAGGTGACATATTTGCCCATTCATATATGCCCCAGTGGCTGTTCTTGATGTGTGTTTCACCCAGTCAAGAGGATTAGTTTGTGAATTATAAACAGTCACTTTAACCTAACCTTGATAAATTTTGCCGAATTTATATGGCTGACCGTATTTGTTATGTGTGAAGCTTCTGCTACACTTCTGTAGAACTTTCAGGAGTGCAAACATACGTTATTTCTGAGCACTATACAAATGCACAACACTGATGATGTTTCATAGCACCCAATAATTACATCATTTCAGTTGTCTTCATTAGAAGATTCGGCCTCCAATATCTTATATAAGGAAATTTAGACAACTTTCCTATCTGTGTTACAGTACTTATTGTGCACTTGTTACCTCAAAATATATATTCAACTGCTAATATAAATATGCCAAACTGGAGTTCTTCATCCTGCTATGATTTTAATCTGAAAGTTTGAAAAAACAATAAATAAACAAGTAAAAACCTGGAAATGTACTGGCCGAAGTTTCTAATTCCCTTTTCAATTTTACTAAGTCAAATTCTTGTTCGTGGGTTTTTGTAAAATTAGGGCCTCATGGTTTGGTTCATTTTATGAACATTCCTTGACATCCAAAGATTTTTGTTTTCCTCTAACCCTTAGCACTGTGAATGCATGCAGGTCTGCAGGAGAATGTGTATATACTTCCATGTACACAGAGACGTAAAATCATGTTTTCATTGCAAATGTGCTTGTGGAATCTGAACACAGCATTGAACAATTGCAAGAAAACAAAGGAGGTTGTTCATTCTTAGTTACTGAGTTTTGCTGCTGTCCATTAGGTATGAGTAGACTGAAATGAACCATCACACTTTTCTGTAGTGACCTTGAGGTGGCAGCAGAATTACATTCAATTCTACCATACACCAAGTCCATTAAAGGTGAAAGTAAAATATGAAATAAATCAAAATAATACTGATTGTTATAATTTTATTACCAGAGCATTAAGTCAATAAAACTTATCTGAAATGTCATTTGCATTGTATACAATTTTTACTAGTTATCAAGTATGTTTAAAAGCATGTTTAAAGCAACCAAATGAAGAAATAGGTAATAAATTGTTGGAAAGCTGGGACTTGTCTAATGGTGTAGTAAAACTAAAGTCTCTTTTGATCTCTTGTAGTGTAAAAGACTGTTTCTGAAAGCATTTGTTAGTACAGCACTGTCTTGTGTCTTAACTAACTGTATTTAATGTCCTAATGTCTGATTTAATATTTTCCTGCAAGTTGTCAGGTCCTTTTTCATTCACGATTTTATGTGGGAAGGTCATCTAATTATATGACACCCTTTCAGTGAAGGAGAATGTGTTTGTTTCTTTTAATAATGAGGAATAATGAAACTTATTTATGCTGGAAGTCAGATAAATTTATTGGAGAATTACAACATGAAAACATGAAAATTAAAAAAAACAACCCCTTTTAATAGCATATTCATTACCAAGAAGCTTGCAGGTAATGAAATAGTTGTATGAAACCCAGTATATTGGGTGATATAATACTGCTTATGTCAGTCTTCAGCACATGGTTGTTACGCATTTCTATGCTGTTAATGACTAATTACGATTATGTTACCAAATTGTTATTAGCTAATTAGTCAAAGTAGGAGGCATTAGAAGAAAAGGTTCAAAGCATTTGTTTGTTTTTACAAACTTCTAAAACAACTTGTGGCTGGGAAGCCAGTTGATGGGTACTAGCACTGCGCAATGATTTTGCTGTGTGGCTTGCATTGTTGCTCTGGTGCTGCTGTTCTGCAAGACAAACACTGGTTTGGACTAGAAGTCAAAAGAAATACCGAGTATGCAACTTAATGATGTGAAAGAAACAGCATTCAAGAGTAGTTATGCTAACAGATGCAGAAAATGAATGTTAGTGGTGTGTTTATACATCAGGTAAAAACTAATTTGAAGGAACTCCTTTATGGAACCGCTACTAAAGAAGTCCAAAAAGCTGATTTAAGATGGTTTATGTAATAGTTAAATTAATTCAGTGATAATTTAAAGAAAAATAAAGTCATAGTGATTATGAAAGTTTTGGATTTATTCAATCTTTAGGGTTTTATGTTTATACTAAGACAAGACCTGTTTGTATTTCTCACCCATGTTTTGCTTGTTTTCCTTGTTGACCAGGTGTACCTTGAGAATTTCTTCAACTCCTGGTGAAATACGATTATTAAATATTGTGGTAGTTTCAGCCCACCACAAATATAAACAAGTAAATATGTACAAGTAAAATGTAAATGTAAGCTGAATTATATCTCCAAAATCATGTGTTATTAGATTTAAAAAGCAGATAGAGAGTCACAAGCCACAAGTTAGAGATTGCAATGTATGAATGCTGTTTGGGCCATGTCAGTGGTTACTAAAGCCAATCCAAATACTATTACTTCACTCAGACATAGATCTGATCTTTTACTTCTGGTCTTTGCTGTAGTTTTCTCTTTGTCACACTTCACTGTTTCCTAATCTAATTTCTGTTACTTTACAGAATTTCTAAAGGTATGAATGCAGTACTTACAAAGCAACAGGGTAACAGGTAACAGCAGTATTCCTGTGAGCAATATAATTCACTTTAAACTTCTTTATTCATTCTTTCTGGTTTTCATCTTATGGCTCTTTGTCATCAAAATACATTTACCTCAAAAATAAGAGTAAGGTGACAATATATATGACCTGAACATATTTAACATGGAAATCGCTGTGATTAGTTTCTCAGAAATATATAGAAATGAGGTTTGGAAGGTACCCCTCATCTCTGTATGTCAGGAACCTAGATTATCAGTATCTCAAAAGCAGAGATGTGCTTTTTATTTGTCTTTTGAGCACCATAAACAAATATTTTGTGGAGAAATAAAAGAATTACAGTTGTCACACTGGGGGTTTCTTTGTAAGTATACAAAGTTGAAAAAAACAACAGGTTGTCCTCAACTTCAGTGGGAGAAGAATCTATTACAGATGTTGCAGAATATTTCAGAGATTTTGAACTGGAGCCAATATTTTAGGATTTGTTCAGGTGATAGTATGACATTTGCATAATCTTACACTAATGTTAAGCAAGACCTTGTCCTGAAATCACAACATTGCTCTCCTAAAGGTACCATTACTGCACTGAAATGGAAAGTGCCTGGTGTGATCTGTCCCTTTCAGTTAAGTAGTGTAGTATCTGATAAAGACAATTTTATTATTTCATGGAGTAATTTGTATAGCAAAGAATATATTAAACCCTGTTCAGTTAGCAGTACTACCGTTTGGTAAAATTACATTACCTAGAACATTGAAAGAATCCTTCTAAACTATGATTTATAATGATTTGAACATGTTTGTAAAAAATAGATGACCACTGTACATTTACAGTTGACACAGAGGTCCCTAATGTCAAGAAAGCACTCTTGACCTTGATGGGTAGTTGCAATTCCATTTAAATCAATTGCCAATACAAGTCAAATGAAGTTCTTATGGCTGTCTAGTGTGCACTTCCTTGTTCTTCTGACATTATTGTTCTACTCCAAGTCATTCTTCAATCTTTTAACAGCTGAAAGGGACCTTGCATTCTGCAGCTTTATGGGAAAACAGTACTAAGTTGTGCTTCTCTGTGTTTTGAAAGCTTCCACTTATCTTCACTGACTTTATTTCCAGGCTAATTAAGCAAACCACATCCCATTCTACATAAAATAGAGTACTTGGCCTGTTGCTGGCAACGCCAGACATTTCACTATTACAGTGCATACAGAATGCATTTTCTGTGCCTACAATTTTATGGAAAAAACACTGATCTTTTTACTCTAAACCCTGCAGATCTTTGTTAGTTTAGCTTTATTAGAAGTTTTCACTGTATTGCACATGGTATATTCTAGACAGGATTTATACTGAAAAAGATGGTGAATATAATATTTGAGGTGTTTTGTGGTGTGGAAGTGAAAGGGTCACAGTAACTCATAAAAAAACTTGAGAATTTATCTTGTGCTTGTTCATGTTTGGATACTTATTTACTTAAAAAAAAAAAAAAAAAAGAAGTAAAATTGGAGATGAATATATGAAAGCAGATATGAATTTGTTAACTGTTTTGCTCAAAAGAGAAAATCTTTCAGTTCAGGTTTTGTGTTACTAACTTGTAATATTTTCACTGCTCGAAATGAATTTAGCTGTCTGACTTTTGACAAGTGAGCATATTAAAAGGTCACAGAGTTTAGAAGACTGAAAAAAACCAAGTGCAAATACTTTCTCGAAGACAAACTACAGCTAATTCTTTCCACACCCCCTGCCCCCAACCTCTTCCGTAAGTAGTCCAAGCTTTCAAAAGTTCCTGTATTAATGAGAATAAATGGAAAAACTCAGTGTGATTGATACATTAGCAGTAAATGCGTATAACAACTAATAAGAACTGATAACGAAGAAAGTGATTCTAGTTGCCAGTGGAACCTATCCAGGATCGCATGAACAGGTTGCTACAATTAATGCAAAACTCATCACTGGTCCTCCATGGAGAAATGTGAATTGCAAGTTGTTAGAAGGCCTGTTTTGTTCAATAGGATTTGTATAGCAGCTAATCCACTTAGCAGCCTCTCATGTTTCTCTGCTGAGGTATTTTTTTAGGAAGTGATGAAGTAGTTTTTCTTTCTAGAGATTCTATGGATTTCTTTAGTTTCTGTATTTTAACTCTCTTATTTTTACTAAATATGTAAATACCTTTTCCTGCTCTTTCTTGCCATTCCCATGGGATGAGATCAAAGTAAGTGACCCTATTTCATTCTTTTTTTCTGAGGTCCTGGAAACTGTATTATATGAAACTATAGCTATAGAATTGACCACATGATGTACAGGAAATGGGTAACATATATTATCCTCGTCTGTGCAACTGAAATGCAAAGATTCTGATGTATCCGGTTTTTCAGCCATCTGCTGGTGGATAAAAATAGCTGCACAAAACCTGCATTTAGTTGTCATTCTCAGTGTTAAATGCTACATGAAAAAAACCTTTGTGCACTGTGTTTTGTTTCATTCGTTTAAAAGTAGTCATAGTGTCCTGGGTTAACACAGCCTGCTCTCACAAGCCTCTCTCTCCCCCCACACAGAGAGGAGGGAATGTAACACCAAACCCCCTCTGCATTAAGATAAGGAATTTAATGGACTTTCTATTCTCCAGGTTGAACAACCCCAGCTTCCTCAGCCTGTCTTCATAGCAGAGGTGCTTCAACCCCCTGGTCATTTTTGTGTTCCTCCGCCGGAATGACCCACTCCATCAGGTCTGTGTCCTTCCTGCATTGGGGGCTGCAAACCTGGACACACTACTACTCCAGGTGAGGTCCCACCAAAGCAGAATAATTGAATATTATCAGCAAATTCAACTCACCCATGACACATAGACAACATTGTTTTGCTAAGTGGTCTTTAATTTCTTACATTATATAAGCTTAGCAGCAGCTGGTAGGAGGAAACAGAAATAGATGAGCTATGGATTGGTCTATTCTTCAACAAAGAAACTTGTCTCTAAGCATGGGTATTCAGATACTGTGACTTAATTCCTGAAGACAGTAGCTGTGCTGAATAAGGAGGGGTAGCATGTGTCCTTAAGACATTGGTTGTATTGAAGCAAGACACGCTTGAAAGAAGACACTGAATTCCATTTACCTCCCGTAGAAACAAATGACAAAATGTTTGTCTTTAATTCAGTGAGAAGCAAGTTCAGGTTTAGTGTAGAAATTAAGAACTTTGGAACACTAAAGCTTTCAAAACAAATGTTGCATGTGTTGTAAGTAAATTTTGTATAGAAAATGACAATGTTATGAAAATTTGCATGTTTGGCAAATATTTTATCCAAAAAGTACACACAGGTTGGTCAGTGTTTGTTTTTTTCACCAAATTTTGTGTAGCCACTTTGAAGCTGAAGAGCCAAAACATGAAAGGTTATAAAATCTCTTACCTTCTTGTAGACTGCTGAATGTTTGACCTTTCGTTGTATAATGTAGTCTTTTCATACATTGAAGATTTTGATTTGGACATGCAACCAAATAAGAATGACTTCCAGGAAAAAAAAATTAGTTTTGTTTATACAGCCTTTACTCGGACATGAAAGCCATTTCTTAAAAAAAGCCATCTGCTGCTTTATTGTTTGATATCAGCAGCAGAATAATGTCCGATTTTAATATACCGCTTGGCTATGTACTGCACTAATTTGTTCTGTGACATCAATGAATCAAAGTAGAGTTCCTGATAGAAGAACATCAAAAGGAAATTAATCTCCCTCTGATAGTATTAATATTTCAGAATGAGCGTGTTTTGCTCAATTATTGTTACCGTTGAAAGCTGTGTTTTTGTGGACTTGTTAGATCAGTATCACAACTGCTACACGAATCGAGTGTGTAAGAACAAGATTGGTGCTCTTCAGTAGCCAGTCAGGAATGTCGTTACTGATGGACCAGAAGTTTACTGAAGACTCTTGGTAGAACTTTATTTATTTATTGATTTATTAAAGGGAAAGGAGACATGGAAGTTTGAAACTGGTGGAAAAGTAGGAAAACTATGTAGAGAAAACAAAAACAGTCACTTTATGGTGTCTTGGGGAAGATGGTGGGCCTGAAATTAAGGGTAGCATCCTTAACTATGTTATAGTGGAAGAAGTTAAGTGGAAATGGAGACTAATTGATAATAAATTTCAGGGATACTAAATGCATCTTAGGAAAATCCGTATGTAAAAGTATAACATACCGAAGGTGTCATAATGTGACATTATTTCCTGAAAATGC
The DNA here is from genome assembly GCA_033816785.1 of Picus viridis. Lineage (NCBI taxonomy): Eukaryota > Metazoa > Chordata > Aves > Piciformes > Picidae > Picus > Picus viridis. Next base: position 8,620,752 of record CM066591.1, on the reverse strand, counting down.
TGTAGTTATAAGATTTCTTTGAAAATTGTTTTCTGTACAATCTTTGTCAGATGATGATAATGTTTATTAAAAAGCATGTTTCTTTATGTAACCTTTACAAATATTGATAATTTCATTCACGTTTTTCTCTACAAATAGATATATACAAGATTTGGCACAATGAAAGAGATTGAGCATTTGTAGGTATAGCTCCTGCCAAGTGCTTATATGATTTGAAAGTAGAAGAAAGAGTTATTACAGTAAAGTATGCATGTTGTAGCCACATAGCATGATACCCACAGACAGACTGGAACTGTATTTGGGGTTCCAGTTGTATGCTGAGAATAGACCTAAAAGTGCAGAGGCCCAAATGTGTCACTGGAATAAATATTGGCTGTGTGGATGTGTGATCAAAATATCCGAACGTAATAATCAGAACGTAATAATAATCCAGATATCATTTCAACTAAATCTACTATTCCTATATGTTTACCTCCTGTAACTTGCACCCCTTTTCTGCCATGTTCCTGCCTCAGCTGAGTCTGGTAGTCATCATCAGCTTGGTGACCTTGTACTGCAGCCAAATGTGAGATGAAACATCTCATGGGCCAAGATAAAGGCTGGGAGATCACTTATCAGTTAGTGGCATGGGCAAATCAGACTTGACTTGGGAAAAATGAATTTAGTTTTTTGTCAAATAAAATAGATTGGATGGTGAGAAACAAAATTAAAACAACACTGACTTAGACTCCCCTCCTCTTCTTCCCAGACTTCACTCCTTCTTTCCAACTACTTCTTCACTACTCCTTCCCAACTCCTCTACCCACTCCAACTCTAACCAGGGTAGGGGTTTGGGAATGGCAGGTTGTGGTGAGTCAGTTACAGTGCATCTCTGCTTCTTTTTTCTCTGCTTCAATGTGAATCTCTCCACAGGCAGCAGATCCTTCAGGAAATACCTGCCTTCTGCAGTGTGGGGTCCTCCATGGGCTGCATTTTGAGTGCTCCCCTGTTGTTTCTCCACAGGCTGCAAGAGAATCCCTGCTCTGGCCTCTGAAGCACCTCCTCCACCCTACTTTTCCTCCTGGTTTGGTGGTCTCAGGGCTTTGCCTCACTTCTCACACTTTCTCCTTGCTGTGTGTGGGCAGCGTTTTGCCCTTTCTCAGATTTGTTTCCCAGAGGCACCGCTGGCGTCTCTGTTGGGCTCACCTGGGCCCTGCACTGAGGCAGCTGCAGAACCGTCTGGAGCTGGCAGGATCCATCTGTGTGTCAGGATGCGGAATTGCCAGTCTCTCCTCACAAAGACCAGCCCTTTGCCACCTGCAAGGAAACCTGCACAGCAGCACTCAAGATGGTATACTAATTAGCTTTGTACTAACCATTTCTTAACTTCTTCATTCCTGTATGACTATTGCCACTCTTAATGAGGTTGGTGTTCTGGAAGATGCAGTGACTGTTTTTAAGTTTCCATGAAGTTCCCAACAAGACTGGTGTACTGGATCACCACTCTGAGATTAAGGTTTTTCTGCATTGACTGAAATTAAATCAGATCCTTTTACAAGCTTGTTCCACCTGATACTCATCTACACTCCAAAATGTTATTGCAGTGTAAGTAGGCAGTATGGTGGAGAGGCATTCATGGAATGTCAGTAAAAGCCTTGGGAGAATCAGTACAAATCTAACCATCAGCATCTACATTCTACTCTCTTCACCACCTCTTTTGCTTTCCTTCTTGCCCAAGCTAGGGTTTTCAAAAGGAAATCAACTCAAAAGGCGTTTGATAGTATGATATTTGAAGGAGCTGCTTCTTGAGTCATAGATTGACAGCACACCATCTTGACCACTGCCATCCAAACCACTCTTTGGACTGTGCCTGTCTGTTTTAAGGGCAAAAAAAAAAAAAAAAGAGGGATGACAGGAAAACTGAGGTTATCCTCATATAACTGTGAACAAAAGCTTGTTCACAATTGCTGTTGTGGTAACTAGAGGAAATCACAGTTCTGGTAGATACTAGGGGATAGAAAAGTTTGAATCTTTGTGCTGTTGCACATAAATTTCAAGGATCCATTTTATCAGCAGAAGTCATCTTCACTCTAAATATGTCTTTAACTGAAGGACTATTTAGGCAGTATTTGTGAGCATGGACAGTATCTGTCATTTGGGCTAATAGCTTATCTTCTTTATACAAGTAGGTAAATATTGTCCTGCGTTTATGCACGTGGAGTTAATATTCATTTAGGTTTACTAAAAATCTGCACTGTCAATTGAAAAATTTAGGTTATTAAATACATAATGCATTGTAACTGTATGTGCAATGACTACCTCTTGCTCTCTGCTTTTCTAAATTCCTTCTACAAAATATGTTTTTATAAAGATACAACATGTCATGTTTCGATGGGATCCTACAGGGAGAGATGCAATTAGGAATGTTATTCAATAATACATTCTTTTTCTTACACATAATGTATTTGCAAGCATCATACAAGCAGGCAAAGTGCTGAGCTGAGTAATTCAGGTCTTTACATCTCTGTACCATATTGGCTACTTTAGCAGTTTTAGCACAAAGGTAGTAGTTTCAAAACCAGTATTAATGTTAAGAAATGGAAAAGAGTTCATTAATTTTTTTGTACAGTAATAATGAGCATGTTACTATCTAAAGGTTTGCCAGATGTTAGTTATATTTTTCTGAGCAGACATGGTTTATGTCTAAACAATTCCCTTAAGAGTGGTGATTAAGCAGAAATAGGTGTGATTTTTGGGATACTTGAATGCAGTGTCAGTTAATGATTATTTTTTTTATAATTATAAAAACCAGGAAAAACCCTCTCTGGATAAGCATTCTTTTTCTTTTGTTAAGGATGGACTTCATATTTCTTGTCTTTTTCCAGATGTCAAACTTCCTGAACAATAACTTTTGTTGATTTTCTGCACTTGCACGAATGTAAGATGAAGGAAATTTTCTTAAATTATTTACACTCAGTGTTTGTTTTTCTAATGATAACATAAATTCTGCTGTCTTCTCAATAGCATTCACAGTTATTCCCTTTTACTTTCTCTGAAACCAACTCACTAAAATAGAAAGGTGAAAAGCTCACTTGTAATACTGAATGCAGTAGTTCAGTAGGGGGAAAAAAATCCAGTGAATGAGGTTTTAATACTCTGATAAATCATAGCAATACCTTTTATTGCCCAATTAATTGACTACTATGCACTGTAAATAATAATAATTAATAGCAGTGCTGTTTTCCTAACTTGATTGGAGTTACCACTGTGGCTTTGGTAATACTGCAGTAGGAGATTAAACATTTTGAACTGCAAATGTGGGTGAATATCTTTTTATGGGAAGTAACATGGAATTTCAGAAGCTAAGTTATTAATCTATTGTGAATTAAACTGAAACCTCTGAGGTACCTGTGAAAGCTTTATAAACAAATATCTGATAACTAAGAAAATACATTTTTTAAAATGTATGTAAGAATTTATTGTACTTTTAAGAAAAAAATGGAGAGAATTGCATGTTTTCAGTTATAGGAATTTGTGTCTTATTATGCATAAATGCTCCACAGACATGTCTAAATTAAACCCATGGGGAAATGTAAAGCAATAATTTTCCCCTTACATTTACTTTTTGGAACTTACAAGTGATTGGACTAACTTCATAGAGGAATTATGAAACATTTTTCTCATGTTGTACAGGTTAGGTATCTGTGGTGGTACATTCCTAAGTGCTCATGGACACATTTATTTGAATTCACAGAATCACAGAATGTCAAGAGCTGGAAGGGACCTCAAGAGGTCATCTAGTCCAACCCCCTGCCGAAGCAGGACCACCTACACTAGGTCACACAGGAACTCATCCAGGTGGGTCTTGAGAGGGAGACTCCTCAACCCCCCTGGGCAGCCTGTTTCAGTGTTCTGGGTGGAGGTTTTCTTTCTGTGCTTTAAAGCAGAGAAATTCATTTCACCATAGCAGCTAATCCAGACAGCAAAGGTAACCCTTTGTTTTTTAGCATTTTAGGTTTTTCAGTTTTGCAGATGCCAGTTGGGGCACAAATTCAGACTGGAGAGTTGGACAGGGAAAAATTTAATGAAATACAAGGACATTCAAAATCTGCCTGGATGTATTACTGTGTGACCTACTCTAGGTGATCCTGCTCTAGCAGGGGATGGACTGGGTGATCTTTTGAGGTCCCTTCCAAACCCTTACCCTCTTTGATTCTGTGATAGCAGCTGAATTGACCTGGCACTGAATGTGTCAGAATATGAGATATGTTTACAATCAATAAAAAGCCCTTTTAGGAGACTAGTTCACTTCCCTTAGATTATATAGTCACTCCAGTATCCTTTTCTTAGGAATTGACTTTTATCAGGTAGATCTCTGTTAATAGAAGATGGCCTGAATTCTATAAGTCAATTCCTTACTCACCCAAATGAATTCCTGCAGAAACTGAAGAAGCCTTCCTCTTATCTAAGGTATGCAAAGTTATCCTTTCTATTCCCTCCTCATGTGTGTTGAGTTCACCTTTAAGCAGAGAGAAAAAGTCTTGGCTTATTTTGTGATGTTCTAATTTCACTTTAGTAACTTAGATGGAAATTCCTGTTGTACCGCATGGAGGCACAAGACAAAGCTGCGAGATATCTTCAAATTGCTTTTATTCTGGGTATTATACTCAAGGAAGTTTTAAGGAGACAGCCTTTTCAAGACCCTTTTGCCCCCAAAAGTGCTTGAGAATATCTACACTAGTGATGTCAAAATTACATAAATTGGAAAAAACCCCAACAAACACAACCAAAACCTAAATGATCATAGAAAGTCCTCATGTGGATTTTTATATATATGATTTTGCAAATAATTTGTTATTTCACTTCATATCAGTTTTAAAGAGAGTAGGGATGGCTGTAGCAAAGTGGAATTACCAGATTATATTGTGGCAGTGTACCTATTTCAATGGACCTACAATGTGACAGTAAAGATTATTTGTATGCATTGAGTTTTATGTACATGTCCAAACAGCCACCCTATTTATGGCAGCTTGTAACCTATGTGTACAGTTGGATAAACAGTTTAACTATTTATGTGCATTATTTTTATATGATGGAGTTCAGTACACTAAGTATACCCAAAAGGATAATACTGCTCACTCCTCCTGTGCTGGAGACCAGCAGGGGCTGGCCATTTAGGGCTATCAGTAAACCAATACTGTGCTAGGGTGAAAAGAAGCATATGAATCACAAATGTAGCATGCTTCACCTGTTTTGTTGTTAGCTTTATGATTTCATGCTTCCTAAGCAGTATGATTTTGTGACTGAACTGTCTGGCTTTCTCCCTTGTAGTGTAATAAGATGACATTGAAGAAAACACTCCTCTTTGGGTTATGGCATTTTAAAATAAATCAGCATTTGATCTGAATCCCTGAAATAGCCCTGATTTGCCCTCTATTCTTTTCACTTCATGAGGCTGCACTCCCTTCTAAATTACTTCATGGATACTTCAAAGAGAAGAGTAAAAGAGTCAGGAAGTTTTCTTCAGTTTGAGAGTTTGACTCCCCATTTTATGGTTTGCTTTTTCTTCCATGTCATCCTCTGTATATATTTCGTGCTTGTTACACAGTTAATAGAAACAAAGATAAAATGGCTGTAACATCTTTTCTGGCAGTTTAAATCCAGATGTCAGCATGAGCTTTTATATTAAACATCCATATTTAGGAATACTTCCTTTTAAAAGAATACCCACATTTCCAGTGAAGGGCTTTGTGTTACAAGGCCCATTAGAAATGACAATGGTAAGCTGATCACTTTGAAGCAGTTGATGCTTCAATCGTCTTTTGACAAATTCTGCAATAATTTGGCATAAATTTGTTTTAGCATAAATCAAGGTAACTCCAAGGACGAGCCAACCATGTCAGACTGACTGTGGCCTTTATTCAGGAGGAGGCTGGCTGGACTGCTGCTGCCGCCAAAATCCTTCATTTCGCCCATACTCCTTCAATGCTATTGATGGAATTAGCTGTCAGGTTAAACTATCTCTAGGAACTAAAGCAATGATGATTCTCAGGTTTGTTCCATGCTGTCTACTAAGCAGCCAAAATGTGGATCAGCTGGAATTAGTATTTAGAGGTTTTGTTCCTCCAGTTCCTTAAGCATTCTGTAGCTTTACTGATGTTTAAAAACCTTGAAAGAATGAAGAAACACCAGCTCTGGGAAGAAAGAATTGGGTACTTTTCAGAGCTGTCTCCTTTTACTAAAAAATTGCTAGAGATCATTCACCATAATTCTCATTTAAATTAATCTGGTGGGTACTAATTCCCAGATGGAATCAGATTGGTAGGAATGTGTTTGTGTGTAAAGGTGCAGATGGGTGTCTTCTGTAAGTACAGACTTGCCTAATTCCCACTAATCTTCAAATAGAGCTCATTCCTTTTTCTGCTACAAATTGGATGCTAACCTGCATCTTTTTCATCATTTAGTGAGCCTTCAAAGCGGCTGCTGATCTGTCATCACTTTGCTATATCTATAGATAAAATGGCTGTAGATATTATGGCTGGTATGTGTGGCGAATTCTATTTGGGAACTTTGTAACAGATTTGTCATGGCTATGGGCTGTGCGATGATGAATCATGTCTTCATGTCTGTGAAAAATCTTTGTTAAGGAGCCTGTGTTTTGCTCTTGAAGTGCAAGTGTTCATTTTGCTAGAGAGCTCAGTGAAGGGAGGAAGGTAGCAGATGTGGTCAGTCCTTGTCCCCTCTTCTTAATTCCACAATGCTCTCAGAAGCCTTGAAAGTTCCCAGACCTCCAGGTCCCTTCAAGCCATTTTGAGTCCTGACCACACAGAATGATCTGTAGTTTAACTAGATAATTAGCCTCAGTGTGATACTCTACTCTTTTATTGTAAAGCCAAGCAGAATCCAGCCAGCACACCACAGTTTTTCAGTTAATTAACGCTTGAAACTGTAACTATTGAAATTTTTTCTTACTGTTTTGTTTCTGCTTGTTACTTGAGCCAAGAAATAGATAAATACGAAGTTTTCTGGGCTGAAGATACTATCTCTCTCCAAAAGATCTTTCTGTGATTTTTTTTTTTAAAACAAAAAAGATGGATGTTTTATTTTGAATTCAGAGACGAATTAAACATTCAGTCAGTTTAGACATAAGAAATGAACAAAGGGATTTGACACAACATCATTTGGATTGCTTAGGTTACACATGTATTTGTTATTTTTCTCCTCTTCTTCTGAATAATTTACTTATTTTTTTTATCTGCTGGCTGAACATGAACCAGCAGTGTGATCAGGTGGCCAAGAAGCCAACAGCATTCTGGCCTGTATCAGAAATATTTTGGCCAGCAGGAATAGGGAAATGGTCAAGCTCCTGTACTTAGTACTGGTGAGGTTGCATCTCAAATACTGTGGTCAGTTTTGGTCCCCTCACTACAAGAAGTACATTGAGTTGTTGAAGTGTGTCCAGAGAAGGGCAGCAAAGCTGGTGAAGTGCCTGGAGAACAAGTGTTACGACAAGTGTCTGAAGAAACTGGGATTGTGTAGTCTGAAAAAGTGGACGCTGAGGGGAGATTTTACTGTTTGCTACAATTCCCTGAAAGGAGGCTGTAGTGAGATGGATTTTAGGTTCTCCCTGGTATCAATTGATAGAACAAGAGGAAATGCCCTCAAATTGCACCAGGGAGGTTTAAATGGGATATTACAAAACATTACTGAAAGAGTGGTCAGGCATTGGAACAGGCTGCCCAGAGAGGTGGTGGAGTCACCATCCCTGGAGGTGTTCAAGAAAACATAGACGTGGCACTTTGGGACGTGGTTTAATGGCCATGGTGGTATTAGGTTGACAACTGGACTTGGTGATCTTAGAGGTCTTTTCCAACAGAAACAATTGCATAAATAAACCCCAGAGCTCTTGCTCTCTGCTCTGTAACTACAAGATGGTGTTTTCTCTTTGGCAAAGCCCTCTTTCAGTTCTGCTCATATCTCATTTTATCTGGACTTATTAACATTTTATACCCCTCATTTTATCTGGATGTGTTAGTACATAGTTGAATTTTTGAAGCCTAGCAAGTTCCCCAGTGCAAAATACATTTCAAAACAGATTTTTAATGCAAGAAAACACCCTAAAATAGTGAATGAAGATAGGACTACATATAGCAGTTTTCATGTTGTAGTGACTGGAAACTAAGGAATAGAAAGTTAAAGGGTATTATAAAACTAGTAGTTTGAGGTGCAGGTGGTCAGGCTTGCAGGTGAAATAATCCTGGTATTTTTTTCTTTGTGAAATAGAAGCATCTTTATTCTCTGTATATCTTAACTACTGATCCAAATGCCTGTACTTGCCTGCGTAGGGCCCATATGAGAAAAGGAATCTGAATGCCTGACCATTGCAACAGTTGCTGAAGGGTTCCATTCAAATAAAAGCTGTTTATGTTAAGAAAGCAAAAATAAATAATACTAATTAAAAAAAATCAGAAGTAAATACCACACACAATTAGATCAGGTCCAGAGGAAATCAGTTCTGTGTTACTGAGCCTTTTGTCAGCAGAATATTGTTTGATATATATGCTCTTAGGTAAGATTTCAAGCATTCATTTAATCCTTCAATTGTTACTAAAATGGGTTTATAAGGTAGTGAGACTAAAATAATGCCCTTCTGTATATATTGTGATTTTCTGAGATAAAAATGATGATACATTAATTATACATCCCAGTAAAAATAACCATATCTGTAGCTACTGCATAGATGCATGATTGAAATAGAAATGGAAGGGGAAAAGAAAAAGAAAAGAAAGATGAAAAAAACTAAAAATAAAGCAAAGCAGCTGCTCACAACTACCTGAAAGAAAGATTATCTCTTATCCTAGTCTCCTCTTGCTGAATAAAATGTGATGTGATCAGGTCACTGCATGTAAAATGCTGTAAGAATGTGATCTGTACTTCATCATTATATGATTCAAACATTCTTGAACCTTTTATTCTTACCCTGTTCATATTTATCTTTTTGGTCCTGCCTTCATCGAGTACCACATTTGTATTGATAAATTGTAGGTACTTGGAGATGTATTGATGGGCTGAAGACAGTTCAAAATGTAGAGTGCTGTGGCTTTGCATATCATTACACCTAGCTCACTCTTTGCCTCTTGAAAGCTGTCGATTTGTGCATTATTGCTATTCAGGCTGATAAATGACAGTAATTGTTCTTAAGTTGAAGAGCTGGCTTAATGTGCTGACTTGCTTGGGAATTCTGAGCACCAGGGTTAAACTAGTGCTCCACTGGTTCTAACAAAATGGTCTTTTCCATCTCAGAATAGATACTTAATTGAATTACTTTAGGTTCCATGCATTTTGCAGCTTTGCATTTGAAGAAAAAATATTCATAACAAGATCAGGGAATTCAGAGCTGTTCATAGAGAGGTCAGGCTTGGTATGTGCCCCCACTTCAAGGCACCTGCTCCCAGTGGTGCTATCACAATTTAAAAGAACAAAAAGGAAAAAGAAAAAGTTGAGAGGGAGAATATGTTAGTCCTATAATGGAGCTGAGAAAGACATAAACAATTAGATGGAGATGTATCCTTGTTCTTTTTTCCCCCACTGTTCCAATAGTGAAACGTAGTAATATGAAATGCATCTTATTTTGTGGGATTTTTTTAAAGCAGCATTTTTCCATATGTAGTGGCACTGATTTTTCATTGTATTTACACTAGGAGTGATGTCTTAAAGCCTCTGTTAATTCTAAAAAGGACAGATTTTTTTTTTTTTTTTTGAGGTATAACAAGGAGAATTCCTCATTAAATTTGGATTATTTTTTTATTGAATAGTGCCCACAGACTTCAAACTAAAAATTCCAAATTTTCAGAAGTTGAGTGTGACTTATACTGAATTATTCTCATTTGGTGCTGCTTATGTGTGCTGCAGTAGAAATTAAGGCTCACAATTGAAATGATTGAGTGTCTTGGGTTTCCTTGCTTCAGCCAACTGTCTTTATTTTAAGCAGTCTCTGTACAGTTCTTTTGAGTGACAGTTGTGCATTTTCAGTTTCCACACTGATGCAAAAGAATTTTATATCAGATTGAAAAAAATGAGCTGTTAAAAAAGAAGATAATGGGATTCAAAGTGAAGTTTATTGACTTCATTGTGATTGTCTGTGATGACTTGTTTCACGTGTAAGTATTGAGTTGGGTCAATCTGTTTCACATGAGATACAGAAAGTGTTTCCATTTAGCCTCAAAGATAATATATTTATTAATGTTCTTCTAAAGTTCAAAGCATGATATTTGGGATTTCCTGAATTGGCAACATAAAGATACTGATTATTCATTCAGCAAGAATTTTAGGCACATCCTTACCACGAGTTTCCTGTCTTCTTATTTATAACTGCTGTAGGGTCAGTACATAATGCATATTTTAAAATAAAAGTTATGAAAACACTTGAAAAAATTAATAAATTCAATATTTGTTTATTCATCTTAGTAAACAAGAGCCCTTTTCCTTAGTATTAAAAAGGAAGATTATTTACAGTTATAGAAATGTGATAGCTGAGCAGTGGATGATGATACCAGAAAGACCTTTTTCTTTTACAGAGATTTATGATTGTTGCCCTATGTAATTCAAAGTTAATTCTCATTCTAATAGTCTCTTCAGATGTTTTTTTAAATCAGTCACTTACCTCTACCAACTGATCACTTACCAACTTCTGTGAGTGTAAGGATAGATTTGATATTTGGACCACTGAAGACTTCATGGTTTTGCAGACATGCCCAGAATGTTGACCCAGTAGTATTCCTAAAGCTGACAGTTGAGAGGGAGACAGAGGGTTATACGACTTACTGCTCATTGTCTATGTAGGAGACTTATTATTTTGGATTGCTGTTGTTAAAGTAGGTCAATTTTTTATCGCTGGAAATACTTGCCAGTTCTTAGAAAGACATATATACTGTTTACATTAAATGTTAGGGTTGAATGTCAAAAAGATACTTGGTTATACAGGCTGTAAGAAATTTCATTTTTCTTCCTTCCTTTTGCTTTGTTGAAATATGTATTTCTTACCACTACATATATTTGTGCATTTCCTCAGCTAGAATTTGTTGAAGATACTAGTTAATTCCTATTTCCTCTATTGCATGCCTCAAATATGTTTCCTAATAAGAAAAGACTTTGCATTTTTTACTGATTTATCACCATTTACCTGCTTTAAAATTAAACAAATGGTCATTGCCTACATTTGTGATAGGAAAACAGCATTAACTGGGTTCATAGGAAGGGGGACTTCCTCAGCCTTGTGTGGATACTGTATTTCTTCTCCATTTTATTCAACCATTTTTCTTGACTGAGCTCATTTTTTGTTATTCATGAAACCTCAAGCCATTGCAGCATAAACCTTAATGGATGCCATCTTTCACATGCTGATCTTCACATGCCCAGTTTTCTTGCAGGGTCTCTGATAGAAGGTTAAAGAATATTGTAACTCAAGATATTTTATTATTCTTAATCTACTCTTCTCCACTTCTTTAAGTCTTTGGTATTCAAGTCAGGATAAAGAAGAAAGTGTGAAAGTTCAGGTCATGGAATAGCTTTGAAAATGCACAACTCAGAAGTTTCATACTGTTGGGCACATTTAATATCTGTCAAAAATTTTATGTAATTGCTATTTAAAAAAAATATATATTTATTTTAAAGAAAAATGCCTAATAGCAGATGTCACCTTTCTGAATGTGTGGACTGAAATAACACTTGTGAACTGCTTTATTCAGCCAATTGGTATCTTGATTATTTTAAATTCAGTAATCTGTGAATAATTACTCTCAATTTAGAAGCAAAATCAGGTACTATGGAGACATCTCCAATTCCAATATAACACGGAGAAAGAAGCTTGTTTGGTTTTGGGTTCTTGTGGTGGTGAGAGGTAGTTCAGTTCTCCTCCCCCCCCAAATGAAACCACAGCTAACTCAGTTGGAGAAGCAGAAATGAATAAGCTATATTTACAAGCAGGATGGAGTGCAGATGAATATATACACAGTATACAGTATCACAGTATCATATTTACAATATATACAGAAATATACAGCAAAGAACGTAACACAGAAGACCTTTCCCTCCTCCAAGGAGAGGGATTCCCCCTCCCCAACTATCCCCCTTCTTCCCCTCACTCCCTTTTTTCCCAAAAGGGTTAGAGAGAGAAAAGGTAGTTATTAAGGAGGAAATTCTGTTAGCTCAAAGCTTATGGAAGAATTAGTTTCTTATCTGGTTAGCTCAGTTAGTTCAAGGTCAACTCCGTCCAGCACAGAGGAAAGACAGCAGCTGCTCATGCAGACTGGAACAGAGAGAACTGACTGAGGTTCAAACTGAACTAAAGCTAAAATTTAAAATTGTATTCTACCAATGAAATTGGTTTAGAATATCTTTGTTTTCATTTTACACCAAAACATTCAGCCAGAGTGTTCCAGTGACTGTCCCTTTCTTAAAGGCACAGCCTAAAACTGTCACAGTTCTAAAATGTAAAAATTTTGGACAGGTCATTGATTCCTTTGTGAAACGTGAATTCTTTACAGGTTTCCCTGTAAAATGAAATTTAACTTCTGTTAGTTGAAGTATTGGGGCAATGTGTTGTGGGAAAAATAATACAAAGGCGGAAAGTGAGATGAGTGTTTTGAATGGGAAGGTGAATTTGTATTTTTCTCTCCACACATTTTGTTCTTCCTTTTAAAAGATCATTAAAAGTGTTACAAGAATGTGGTCATGTGGTTCTGCAAAATGTTGATTGTATAATTTCCAGCTCTCAGGTGACCTAATGGAAATTCCCTGTGGGACTATGTTACTTTATACCCTTGCAGCTCTTCAAGTGGTTGTGGAGTTTGAAGTAATCATGGTTGCTTCTGGATTTGTCATACATCCAGGCTGCTGAGAGCTGGTCTTGGTTCTTTTAGCCTCCTGGGCATAACTTTTCATTGCACATGTATGCACTGCTAATATGATCCAGGAGGAGATAACTATGCAGATCTTTCATAGCTGAAAAGGGGATGGGGAAGGATTTGCTGCCTGCTTTTATACTTTTCTGTGTTACTCTGTATGCTATATATGCATATGCCAGTATTAATTTCTATTATATATTCAGTATTTGTTCTGAATCAGAGCTCCACCACTTTAATTGGCAATGCAAAACCATTTCATGTGAAGGTGCTTGCGCCAGGAATCTTATCAAAATTGACCAACTCCTTCCTCCAGGAAGGTAGAGGAAGGGAAATTAATCATTGCATGGATTAAAAAAATATTCTTCAGAAAAGCATCTACCAGAGGCTGGAGTAGAATGGATCTGTAGGCAAAATTCCTGTTTAAAGGGGATTTAAATTTTATGCCTTATGTGACGTATTCTTTTGAAATGCGTTTCCTTCTAAAAGGATGAACACTTCTGCTGTAGGCATAGAAATATTGTTACAGCAGGCTTTACATCACCCTTAATTTAAGTTTGCCCAACCTGTCAAATAATAATAAAAAAAAAATCTAAAAAAATATCTATTAAAAAAAAAAAGTCTTGAAACTTTGTTAGATGTCATCCATTTGGGGGCTAAAACCTGTAGATTCCTGAAGTTTCAGCTGTTTTAGGTTCTGAGAACTAGATTACAGGAAATATGTTATTGGCTAGCGTTCAAATAGTGTTACACCTGGTTTTGGAAGTTTTAATGTTCACTTTCCTTGCAATAGATCTATAGCAGGAGGGCTTGTATATTTTAGCTTTGCATTTTGATGTCTGTATTTTAAAAAGGTAATCACTTGGGCTCTTATATGTGTTCATCAGAAAGTTTTGACTTGGCCGGTGAGATTACTGACAGAAGGGTCAACATTTCTGCTTTGGAAAAAGCCATGTTAAAGAGTAAATTACAACTTGAAAGTGCTGTCCTGCAAGTTTAATGTTGTTCGTGAAACTTCACTGGTAGGAATAAGTTTGGTATTGTGAAAGCATTAAGGGCTTACAGAAATTAACTGACGACTTCAAAGGCTATATGAGCATGGTGGCTTCCTCCATCATCTTTTTAAAAATATGGAAAGTGGGAAAAATCCCAGTCAGGAGATGTTACTTGGAAGAATTTTCCCAGAGTTGGATTTATGGTTGTATGCTCTTGTTGGAATTCATATTCAATTTCCACAAGTGTTTCAGGCTCACTTCTGTGGGACCTGTGATAATGCAAATTAAACAAGAGAAGCTCAAAAAGTATCACCTCCCTTTGTAAGTTTAGTCCATTTTTAGTTTAAAAGATCTTATTCCCTATAAACTTGCCTTTTAAAAATACTTTCTGGTTTCTCATTGGGCAGGAAACTACATACATGTGTGTATTTCCCTTTTGTGTCCCTGAAGAATTCTTTCATTGAATTTGAAATGGTGTTGTCTGTGACTGATGCAGAAAAATGATACATTGCTTTGTACAGCCATTCACCTTGATTTTGAAGGCATAAGGAATCAAACCTGGGGAAAGTTTGTCTACACTCTTTTTATTTATTTTCTTCTTTTATTTTTCTTAATTTATAACTGAAATTGGGGAGTAAAAAGAAATCAAAAGAAAACCAAACTTCTTATCGCTCCTGACCGCCTCAAAGATCTACTGTCTTGACAACTGCAGAATGATTTGTCTCTGTAAGTTAACCTTGAGGAGAGATTTTAGTTTCTTACTGTGAGCAAATCAAAGAACTAGCAAAATAAGGGTCTCATTCTCTAGATCTCTGCATGGGGAATTATTATAGGAAAGGAAATCTTAACTTCTTAGGGCATAAGTGGACTTGTGTTTGAATCCTGAATTTGTTTGTTTGGTAAAATACAGCATTTTCCATCTTCCATTCTAAGGGGGAAAAAATATTTTAATGCCAATTTCCCATTAAAGTGATCTATGTTGTCTTCATTTGGTAAACTGATTCCTTTTGATAGAAAAGTATTAAGTATGCAGTAAAGAGAGTCACATATGAATCTACCAAGCAGACCACAATGTTTACTACTGCAGGCTTTACAGTATGTAAAGCTAGTGGATCAAAGTAATGAATTGATAAATGTTAACAAAATGAGGACCTTTCAATTAATCTTCTTTTCTCTAAGATTTCTGCCTATACCAGCTTGTACTATAGGATCTTAACTCATTTCCTGTGCTTTGAGTTGTTTCTGCATTTTGCTTTGTTTCCAGGAAAACACAAGAGTCTGTGATCATTACATCATGCCATAGTAATTAATAACCTTTTGTTTCTGTTTGTGGAGCAGACCTGATAGTCTGAAAGGCTATTTTAATCTAAAATCAAGTGGCAGAGAGTTTGCATTGTTGTAGCAGATGCATTTGTTGCCAAGACTGACCATCAAGTGGCTGAAATAGCCTCATTGTTTTAGATGGATAGCTAATTACTATCCTTTTTTTATTATTACCGTTGTGGTCCTTCGTGTGGTGGTTGTGAATTAGCTTTGTGCCATTTTCTCAAGTATCAGGCATTTTTATACATTTGGTATATTGAATGGCAAATACTTGATGTAAAGTCTGCAGTTTTACTCCATAACCAGATTGTAAAATATGAACTGAATTAATCATAACTGCAAAGAGTAATGGCACATTTTCTCTTATTTTATCTTTACTGCCTTTCAGATCATGGTTTAAAACCTTCTACATCTGGTGCACAGAATGAGGCAGCAGCTTTGGTAGTGGATAGCAAGAGGCAAAGGTCAAACCAGAGGCTGCACAAATATTGTGCACTGGATTTATAGTTTTAATTAAGAGTGTGGCAGTTCATCATAAACTGTTTATGGTGTTTTTGCACAGTGCAGCATTTTGAAATCAGCTGTTTTAATGAAAACATAATGTCATATCTGTCAAAGTTCTAAATATTTTGAAAGTGAAATATGAAAACAAGAAATTTAATTCTGGGTTTACTAGAATTAGCTCTTGGAATTGTTTTAAAATCCCTTATGTGTCATATCACAGGTAGCATAGTTCTGTGTAAGAAAGGGAGTGGAAAGTACTATGTGCAGCTGGTTATATAATTGTGAAAATACATGCTGAGGGTTAGGGTATAGAAAGACAAAGCTGTTATGATTTGCATTGGAATGACAGAAGTAAGACAGAAACACGGATAAGACATTTCCTTCTTCATAAACCCTATGTAAATGCTGTTTCCTGATTGTGCTTAAGAAAAAAAACCCAACAGAAATCCTCCACAAATAAACCCCAGAATGAATGAATGAATCCTTAAACCTGGAAAGGAAGAACTGTCCTGCGAGTCATATGATGCTGTGATGTCTTAGCATCAGGGTCTTTGTAACTAATTATTTACAAGACCTAATGTTTTTCCGTCGGCTTTTAAGGCTGAGCATTTTGGAGCCTAGCAGTTTTCTGCTGTTGTTATGTATTCACGCAGATATGCAAAGCAATTATGGTTACGTATTTGGTACAGTCTGATAAAATATTTGTGTAATCTGATTTTTTTTTTTTTTTTTTTTGGGTAGTATTCTCCTTGGAAAATAGAAATTAAATCTGTCATTAGATGCTAGGCCACAGTAGTTGACTGAGCAGGGTAATGTATGTTACATTTTGTGCTATACTTGGTCAAGTTTCATATATATCGTATTCCACGTTATTTTATTAAATTTAATATCTGCACTTCCTATTACCAGACATGCCTCTCATTCAAAGCACAGAGGCACAGTTCTCTAATCAGAAGTGACAAGCTATATACTTTCTTTCAGCCATTATTCGGTAGCCTAGAGCAAGGAGCTCTGTTTCCTTGAAAATGTTTTGAATTGGGTTATTTTTATTGAAGTATTAAAGTAATTCTTCAGATTTTAGGCTATTATTTAAGTACTTTTGGGAGAATGCAATAACCTCTGGATTCTGTAGCCTTTGTTATGTTAACAATTGTAGCTGCTAAATGTATCTTTTTAATGCTTGTTATGTAAGTGCAAAAATCATCTGACTGATAGAAACTAAATATTTAGGAAATAAACAAGATTAGTTGGCTAAATTAGTTTACTATTGAAGTATAATATCAAAGCAACTCACTTTAAATATACCAATAGATTCTTGTCACCACAGCTTCACCAAAAAAGCACGATTAGCTGCTTGCTAATTTGTTGCAACATAAAGTTCATATTTAGATTTATTCTTAAGGAGTCTGAAAATGATACTTTCCAGTCTTAAGGCAATCTGTTGCTTGTAATGATGTTTGTTAAGGCTCTCTACTAAAACATGTAGTATTTAGGTTTGTTGAATATCTTTATTTGCAAAGACTCCTGGAATCTTTGCAAATTTTGTACCCCCTTTTCTTTCTTTTAAGATAGAAAGCAGTGTGAAAATGTCAAAATAGGTAAGGTAGATTTGGTATTGAAGAACAAAGGAAGCAGTTGTCCCAGACCTCAGAGATATGGCTGCCTCTTTTGAAATAATATGCATCAATGATAAGCTCAAGAGCAAGCAGCTTTGTTGGAGGTATAGTCCTTTAGGGGTATAGATGTTTTCTGAGAAGTGATCTCAATGCATCAAACATTGGTACTCTTGTGTATGTGTTCACGGGGGAGATTTGCAAAGTACAGTAGAACAAATACTAATATTTATTGGAATTGGGTTAACAATGTGAAGAGATACAGAGTGTTGTTAGCAGGTCTCTGACATCGAGAGAAATATTGGCCTTCGTTGGGTGGAGACAGTGAGCCTTGGAAATTTTGCAGTGAAGTTAATGTACACATGAGAGAAGGATAATAATAAGAAACTAACTCCAATCGAATAAAGATTTTATTCTTCCAGGCAAACATCATGGGCATAATTCAAAGTATTTTCCCAGAAACAGTGTCATAATAAATTTCTGCCAGTTGTAGGCATTATTCATGTCTTGTTGCCTCCGTAGTCTGGCTTTTTAAAAAGTGGAGTATGTGTTAGCTTTTGAGAGCTTGCTTTTGTTAGTATGCTTGATTGATACTAAATGGGACTGTGATATTAGTCGTCAACTTTCTTTATCCGTAATTTTGGTATCTTTTAAAATGCAGTGGAAGTTAATCGCCATGTTTGAGTGACCAGGACTATCCTAGATCTAAACACAGCTCTATGTGTGTTATCAATTGCAAATGTGTTATTTCCTAAGTCAGATGAAGATTTAGCAGATCCATGGGCAATGCAGACAGAGCTAATCAAGGAAAGAGGTACAGAAAGTACTCATGAGCATGTTAATGGGAAAGTAGGCAGAATTGCACACAATGTGAAAAACGGTGTGCTGAAAACAGGGTTAAGTTCCGTTATATTGCCAGGCACAGTAGTTTTGTATGTAGTTTTGGTTAAGTAATTACCTGCATACTATACTGTTGAGTTTGCAAATGCAAACTGTATTACATAAGACAAAAATAGATGGCTCTTCTGTGGAAAACATGGCTCTGAATAGAATGACATAATGACATTTCTTACTGTTTGGTGGAGTTAGAATTACAATTCAAATATATAATTAAGTTTTAAAAAGAATAGTTGAAAAGCAAGAATGGATAATATTGAAGTGCCTAATGCTGAAGTAAATGAAGTGGGTAAGTAC
This sequence comes from Picus viridis, assembly GCA_033816785.1. NCBI lineage: Eukaryota > Metazoa > Chordata > Aves > Piciformes > Picidae > Picus > Picus viridis. The sequence continues at coordinate 8,602,242 of CM066591.1, read as the reverse complement.
TGAGGTGAATAGAGTAAACACCCATCAGAGATGAGCAAAACATGTTCAAATTTAAAACTTCAACAAATAGTAACCAGCACTACACAGAGAGAATGAAAATATCATCAGAGTAATGACACTGCATGTCTGAAATATTTTGTAAGATGCTGAGGAATATTTTGAAAAGATATGGAGTGGCAGGAGGGGGCTTCATGTAGAAATGTAGTTGAAGGCTGGGAAAATATGAAGGGGAAGTGTTCTCATCTTGATCTTGTTCATCCTATCTGCTTACACCCACTGTTGAGTTGGCACAGATTTAAACTACTGATTGATCTGGCCGTGTGACTTGAGCTTTAGAGTCTGAGTGTACAACCTGAATGGTGGCTAAGTGATGGAGAATCTTTGCTGCTTTGGTGCCAGCAGTTAGATACAGGCCAATTTCTAGTCGCATTGCCTTGCTTGAACCTGCTTTGCCTTGGACCTGTCTTGCTTGAAGTTCCCTTGAGTTGCCTCCTCAAGCTGCCTGGTCCAGAACCTGGGACAAAAGCCACAAGCGTACTCACTACAAGCCGGAGAAGCCATGAGCCTTGGAGCCTGAGTCAAGTTGCTTCCCCTTGCAACTAGAACTTTGCTGTGCCTCAGTTTACCCAGAAAAGCCAAGAGCCCTTCGTGATAGTGTCGTACAGCCTGCTGTCCTGCTGAAGCCCCGAGACTGCCAGTCATGCCAGCGCCGCATGAGATCACCCCAAAAGCCTCAACAGCTAATACATTGCAGCAGCACTCCCTGCTTGGGTAGAATCAGCTGTGAGTAATTAATTCATTACCTCTTTTGCTTAACAGTTCTTATGGAGTCTCCCCCTCCTGTGGTCCAGCACCATTTCGCTCCTGGGGATTCTCTGTTATTTCCTCCTGGTTTGCATAAAATTGGTATATTTGCCTAAATACTGTACATTCCCACTGTAAATATATATTCTAACTGTACACCAAACCTATTTAATAAACTTTGGACAATTTTTAATATCAATAAAAAGTTATTAATGTTTTTATTAATATTTGCATTTGCCATATAGTTCAGTATTCAAATAATTCCATAACAGGCATTGTGGCAAAAGTAAGTCAGGCTAGGTAGCACATGGGATTCTTTTTGGCCTTGAAAACCTATGGATCTTTTCAGATGAATGCTAAATGAATGCGCTGATGAATGCTAAAATTCATTTAATGCTTTGCTAAAATGACAGGATACAGATTTAACTTAGGAAAGATGTAAAAAAAAAGTCATTACTATATGCCACTTGATTAGTTTTTGGAACTTTCATTTTGAAATCACATGTGCATAAAATTTGAAAAGTTGTCCATTACTTGACAGGGCAACATAAAAATTGCTCAGCATTTCAGTGGAATTTCATACACATAGGACCATTTTATATTTTAACTTACCAAAAAAAAAAAAAATCATCTGTTTTTCTGTTGAGGAAATATGTGCTAGAAAAAAGGGGGAAAAATAAAGGAAAAAATGGAAAAAAACCCATATATTGCCTTTTAAACTATTACTCTTGCCCTCTGTAATGCACATGACTTTACTGCCTGCTAATCATTTATTCAATTTTATTTGTAGGAGAGGAAAAAATTGTTAACAATAACGTGGATGTAAATGACAAAAAGGAAATATAAGTGGAATCACATGTCTGGAGTTTTCACAAAAAAGGGAGAAATGCTTATCCTAAAATGGGACAGATAAGTATGATTTGGGGATCTTCTGGTTAAATGTTAGTGAAAACAATTGTGAATGGTAGTAATTATGATATTAATCCCGTAGGAAGTAGAACTTTAAAACTTCTTCTATTTAATTTTTTTCTCAAATAAGTATCTGTTTATTATTGACCAGCATTGAATATTAGCTACTAAAATTTATTTTATTAAATAGTGCTGGCTTATTACATAGTGATTTAAATAATGCATTGCTAACAAATGTGTAACCAGCGTTCTTAATTAAAAGCTATATCTTGATAGGCCATTTTCTAGAGTCTTGGAACAAAAAACCTCGCACATTATTTATTGTAATAATCTACAGCAAGATAAAATGAATAGAAATATCTGAAAATATATTAAGATATATGTATGTACATTGGACATTAGTGCTATATACAAAATATATTAGGAATGTGTTTCAAAATATTTCAGACATTGTTGACCTTTGTTATATAATAGCAAGCTCAGGGAAATATATTTGCATAGATTTAGTAACATATTGTAAATAACTACATAGGACAGTGCACATTTTTCCTTAAGATGCAGCTTTATAAGCAAGACATTAAATTATGCCTATCAGACAAAGCAGCAGAATCTCAACATTATTTTTTTTATAGCACATTCTATTGGGAAGACATCTCTGCTTCTAAAAAGCACATGCATTAACTGCCTGATTCATGTGGTGACATGTGGCATATCCAAATGTGTTATGGATCTCCTAGGAATAAAAACAACATAGCAAAATCATCACCTTGGGATGTTCATTGAGTGAATATTTTACAGACATACTCCTTTTATATTTATATAATAATTTAGTGTTATGACAATTTTTTTAGCAGTGTTGGCAGTTTTTCTTTTTTATAATGGTATTATATTTGTGAGCCTATTAAGTGCACATGGGCTAAACTACAGAAAAAAGTATTTTTCATAATTCCTTAGGGTGCCTGTAGCAAAAGAACCATATTGGTATAGAAAAAATGTTAATAAAAGGTCAAGCAGAACTTTCCAATGTTTATCATGATAGCAATAGCAATTTGGGCCTTTTTTGAATTGTTTATTGAAGAAGCAGATTTATGGAGTGCATGGAGAGGAAACAATACCTACCATACTTTGTACCTGAGCTCTTTATTAAGAGGCACAACTAAGTTTTAACAACGATCGGAGTAATTTCCACCATTTTTCCTTTTAAATATCTGGAAATTGGTGTGAAATTACGTGAAGCAGCTTAAGAAATTTGCACATTCTGCTGTGTTCTCTTGCAACTATTGCTATTTTTGCTGCTCCAGAGAGCTGGCATTCAAAATGGGAGCAATGCTTTTGGTAGAGTGTATTCATGTACAAAACATAAAGTAATGTTGGTTTACAATTTAGGAATTAGTCTCTTCCTACTGACACAGTGTTTATATTTGCTTTGAAACAAGGACCTAGATAGGCTATTGTTCATCAACTGCTAAGTCTCCTGGAGTCACGTAAGAAAGTCTGAACTCAGATTTTGCTTTGATGATTCTTGTAGATTCTTCTTCTAGAGACACTGTGATTTGTTTCATCACAGATGTGTCTGTGTAGAGTGTACAGTTCATAAGGTGCTTTTGTATGTTTATGCAACAAATTTGAAGGAATAAAGGCCAGGTAATGCATGTGTTAACTGTGAACAGAATGAAAGCTGGTTGGTTGATTCAGATGTCATTGGTACCCTGCTTGGAGTTCTTTCAAACTGACTGAATATTTAGTCTTGCATCCTTGAAGTCTGCATGATACCCTGATTTCCCCCACCTCCCCAGTTATACTTAAACACAAGCTACAACGAGTTTGACTGTGGCATGAATATAAACATGTGTCTTTACAGTCTTTTGCTGTGAGATTATGGCCCATCAGTTGTTATTAACTCCTCAATGAAGTAGTGGTAACTAAATTTGTGTGCTGCTGCTCTGTGCATTAATTTACTTGAGTGTCTGTAACCTAAAACAAACACGTTTTTAAAATTTTCTTCTTGGTGACAAGTGTTGGCCATAGAGTTATATAATATAATGCTAATGAATGAGTGTTGTCACACCTGGTAACTGGATTAGAAGTAACTGCTACAGACATTCCTGATTACTTCACAAGACATGGATGATCTACAAATGACAATGTGAGCATCTTCAGGCTCAATATGGGGACAATACTAATTTTCAGTAAATTTTCAGTTTCTGCTTTAGCAGACAAAACCATACCAGGTGCATATAACACAGTATGTACAGCTCCTAAATGATACTAAGAATTCTGAACTCTATCTTATTCATAAAATGCAAAATAATTTTCTTGAAGTACTTTGTAAATCTGATAGTATGCTATGCTTTAATTCTATGCAAGTTACAACACTGTTGTGCTGCAGATGCAAATACTGACCACAGACAAATACTGCATCTCCACAAAACTGAAATGTGTTTTCTGTGCAAACGTGTAGATAAAGGCTATTTTCTTGAAATTGATCCAAGCTGGCTCCACAGGAACAGAAGCATGAGCATCCAAAGTAGCTGTAACAGCAGGAAATTCACTTTTCATTGCCATTTTGCTGTATCCCTTGTGAGAAGGGTTGAAAATAGTGCCGGGAAACTACAGGAAATCTATATAATATTTTTTTTTTTTTTTGAGATCTGTTGTATTGTTTAGCAATTTTCTATTGTAACCTATTAGCACTGTATTTAGTATTTCTTTTTGGCAGAGAGAGTAGTGGTGATTTTTATATTGTCAAAATGATATTAAGAATTAATAAAACAGATCAAGATGTTGGTAAAATAGGGTACATAAAATCTACAAACAGTATCATATGCTGCTTAATATTTAGTGTCACATGGTTTTCACTTTATCATATGGTCTAGACCAATTTTTGTAGTGTCCATATAGCATTTTTTTTTTTTTTAAGAAGAAGCTATTTTCTCTTTCTTTCAAAAGTCCTTTTTGTGCACCACAAGGCTTCCCTGAAACCTTTGCTGTGCTGTGAAATTGTGGTGCTTCTCACACGTACGGAAATCCTTTGCGGGTACACCTGAAATAGCTGGTGAGTTGGTGAACTAAGCTTCACAAAACCCACACAATATGAAGATGAAGCATCTTGACTATAGAATTATAGTAAAGCATGGCAATTCCTGTGATTTCAGGAAACAGGACCTAATGGAGCTTCAGATAGCTTAGTGAAATAGAGACAGAGATTGGTACTCACATTTTGCCTGCCTATAGAATAAATATCTTAGAAATGGTTAATTCAGTTTTTAATTCTGAAATGTTTGAGTTCCACATTACAGTGAAGCTTGAAAGTATGTTTTGGTTCCCAGCTACCAGGGATACACCAGTAGCATTGAGGCATGGCATGAAGCCTAAATTAATAAGCTCTTTCAGGCTTACTAGACTGGGCCCTGTGCTGACACTGCCAAATTGGGCAGCTGGGGGAGGAGGGAGGTAGCAGCAGGAGTCAGAAGAACAAAGAATGGAAGACAAGGAGAGAGCATCAGGCAGTGGCAGAAAGCAATGTGGTGAGTAGGAGGGAGGAAAGGGAAGATGGTGGCTGGAAGGGAGGCAGGTCATGCGGAGGAGAAAAAAGTGGAAGTAAAGAAGTTCATTCCAAAAAAGAAAACTGGGGACCAAGGACCTGTTTCATTCAATGTAACATGCAGCATGAGACCTGATATGAGTTGCTTCTCAGCTAAAATAGTGATTTTTCTAAAGTAGAACTCTTGAGATTTTTACATGTAGAATTGGTCTCTACTGTAACCGTTTCTATGTGTAAGCCCTGTTAACTTTTTGCTGTTGGTCAGTATGTAAACAAAATAAATGTCATATGAAATCCCCTCTAGTCTGTGCATACTATACCTTAACACCTGGGCAGGCTCTATCTGTGGGAGTAAATCTAAAAAATTGTGAAAATTATTCACTCTAACTGGTGGGAGTGGCTGGGGAGAGGCAAAAGGTTAGGTCTTACAATGAAATTAAGGCTGCTGGAAATGTACAGTCTCCTTTGAGGATGGCCAGAAAAGTCTAGTTTATACACAGTCCTTCAAGGAGTCTAGCTCATCTTCAGTCTGCCTTGGAGTTGATCTGAAGTCATCACATCTGGAAGCAAGATGGTAGAAAAGGCAAAGTTCATTCTTGGCCTCCAACGGATTGTCTCTTTTAAACCACTCACCTCTTACCTCTTGGAGCTATTCTAGTGTGATTCTGTCTCTGCTATGTCCTTTCTTTATGAAGTGATCAAGGAAGAGTTCTGACAAAATTTCTACAGGTACTTTCTTTGATGAAGTTCATCAGACTCAGGAGAACACTGCCACTCACTCTGCTGTAATAGTGAGGTTTTTGTGGTACATCTTCAAAGTATTGTCATTTGTTTTTCATGGAATATCATCCTTAATTGAAGAGGTGCTTGGTTTTTACACCCCCACCCCCACTTTTGAAGAATCTGTGTATTCCTTCCTGTTCTAGTTGTTCCTGTTATAATTTTGCATGCATAAGATTGCTTCCATCTTTTATTGGCTACCTTGCTGGAAATATCCAATGTGTTCTGTGAGCTTGAAATGTAAGAGAATGGTACTGAAGCAGATTTGAAAATGTTGAAATACTTATGATCTGTTTTGTTTTGTTTTGTTTTTCGCCCCATCTCTGCCAGATTTTGAGAGGTGCCTGGGTAAGATGCAATGGGCTACCCCAAAAGACAAGAGTCGTACTATCAGCAGTAGTAGTATCTAGTGTTCTGACTGCTGCTTATGTAAATATGCTGTAAATATCTAGCATTATTTCCAGGTGCTATTTTGGGAACACAGGGAAGTTTCTATTGTTGACTCAGGAATGATTACTGAATCTCAGAAGTCTGCATATGAATTATGAACTAAAAATGTATGCAATTGGTCTGTCATTCACAAAGAACTGCAAATAGGCTCTTACTAAGAACTTAACAATTAGAAATCTGTGTCCTGCTAAATTGCTTAGAGGTACCTTGCTGTCATTTTTGCCTTTGACAGCTTCTAAGGGAGTGCATTTGTTTGGACATTGTTATGCTTCTGCTAGGTCAAGTTACTGCATTTGCTGGTATTTCTGTAGCAGAGGTCCTCTACCCATGAATGGTCTGCTCCTAGTGCCAGTTCTCTGGAGCTGGAGCTTTGCAGTTGCGCCATCCCCTAAAATACAACTATGCTGCAGAATTGTTTCTATTCCTTCCTCTCATTCTCTTCCATTGCCGCCCTGGGCTTTGTATTGAGGAAGCAAAATTTGACTTAATGTCTTCACTGTCTCTTCTTCTTCCCAGAAACAGAGAATGTATAGATTACAGTATTTCCAGTTGTTAGGTTGTTAGTTGCACGCTCTCTCTCTCTCTCTTTTTTTTTTTTTTTCTGTGCCATTTCTTAGAATGTACAGACTATATAAAGACCTGCTCAAGTAACTGAGATCCAGGTTTAAGGCAGATACAGAGACAGGTAAAGAAAGAGGGGCATCAATGTAATATATTGCACAAATAGTGACTGAAAAAATATCAAAGAATATCAAATATCAAAGTATATTTATTATTTAAACATATCCTATTCACAGCCACTTTCAGAAGTTTTATCTGCTTTGTATGTGGGTCTTTTTAAGGTCTTAGCTGCTTCTGTAATATCTCCATCCCCATTGTGGGGGGTTTTAGTTCCTTTTCCTTTTCCTCTTGCTTCTCTTGCTCCTCTCTTGCTCCTCTCTTGCTCCTCTCTTGCTCCTCTCTTGCTCCTCTCTTGCTCCTCTCTTGCTCCTCTCTTGCTCCTCTCTTGCTCCTCTCTTGCTCCTCTCTTTCCTCTTCCTCTTCCTCTTCCTTTTCTTCTTCTTCCTTTCCTTTTCCTCTACTCTTCACCTTTTCCTTTTCCTTTTCCTACTCTTCACCTTTTCCTTTTCCTTTTTTTTTTGGCCTTTTTTGGTTTGTTTTATGGTATTTTATCCTACAAGTAAATGGATGGATAATATTAGCAACATCTAGCAATCCTAAGAAACATGTTCAGATTTCTGAAATTCTAGCTTTTATTTTTCTTTCCACCTGATGCAGTTTCCAATTTATTGCTACAATTCCATACCCCCTCCTTTTTTTTTTTTTTTTTTTTTAACAATTGTAATCATAATAGATTATTTTTTAACACCATGTTCACAGGATTTTGAACTAGTAAATGTGCTACTGAAAATTTAATAGCATTAGATTCATAACATGAAATTAATTGTCCAAAAGATGACATTGACCCAATTCTGCCTATTACAAATGGGTGTTTTTTAATGCTTCTTCATTTTGCTGCTGTAGTTATATGAATAAAAATTCTGGAGTATGTCTAAAATTTGGGTAAGATAACAAAGATTTTGTGTTTACATGGAATTAGTAATTAAATGTATTAGTTTTACCCTTGAGTCCTGCTGTACATTAAGGTTTGTAGCGAATAGTATCTGGCTATGGACTTGTGCCTGCAGCTCTTGCTGAGACACTAAGAACTTCAGGAAAATATGTAGCAGTGTAAACACCCACGTGAGGGACAGAGAATTTCTGGGACAATTACATACATACTAATTATTTTTATTTGTGTTATTAATAATTTGAATTATCTTGAAATACACATTTATTTTTAATGTTTTGAAATCTTGCCATGATTCTACGAGTAACCCCCTGAAATGCTCTTGCCACTTGTTTCCTCCTGTTGTTTGTATTTTATAGCTGATGGTGATCCTTCTCTCGGTTGCTGTTGTTTGCCTATAGAAATGGACTGTTTTGCACCAGTGTTCACTGACCGTCTTGTATTTTATTCTGCAAACAGCAGCCGGGAAAATCCTTTCTGCGTTCTAAGCTGAACACCACTACGACCGGTGTTGGGCAAGGCACCCAGGGAGCGATCCCACTTGCGGCCTGTTGGTGGTAGTATAGGCACATGCACCTGCCGCACACCGGGGCAGCCGCAAACTGCAATGAGGCCATGGTTGACCTTTGTCAGGCTCAATAGCCTTTCATTTATCACTGATCACAAGAGTGGAATGAACATATTTACTTGTGTTTTACTTTCCACTTATAATATCTAGTGGCATGGGAGGAAAATGAAAACAATTGTTCATATGGGAAATTTATGTGCTTCATCTGGCTGCATGATTTCCACAGTTGTACCAGTGCCACTTAGGGACTGGTATTGCATTTTACATCTTTAGGCTACAACAAAGTAGCTTTTCCATCTGCTCTGAAGCTTCTAATAATGCTTGTCTTGCTGTGTTTTTGTAGTACAGTGTTTCATTTGAATAGCAGACTTCTTTAGCTCTTTGTTTAACAAATGCCTTTCATCTGGTGTAAAAAACCACTTTTGTTTTGAGGATGTTTTCCTTTTATCTTTAGTGAATGGAAGATGCGGATTTCTGATTTCTCCTGTTACATGCTGGGTACAAATTAATTTGAGTACCTGAACTGGTCTTATTCCAGTTCCTGAGTTCTAGATGGAAATCGTTCCTGGGTATTATGCAAAGGGCTTCTGAATTCATTCCCATCATAGGTTTGCCACTGTTCATCCTGTTCTCTTCCATGATTTACTTGTTCAGGTAGTCCCATTAAAATTGATAAGATTATTCATGTAAGTAAGGCAAGTGGGAGTTGAGTTTTGAGCATTTTATTTTCCCCACTGTGACTTGGTTGCTTCCCTCATGTGTTTCATCTTCTCTAATGATTAAGCCTGTAATATTTTCTAATTTTGAGCACTGGTTTTCAGACTTGAGTTAGTTTAAAATTTGTATGTATAAATACACCTGTGTAAGTCTACCCACAAATACATTTTCCTTCCACCACTGTTTTATAGTATGTTAACACTGAGAGTTTTATTAGCTGCATTACAGTGTTGAATGACCTGTCATTTAATTGTTAAAATTGCTAGAGAGGTAAATTCTTTCTTTCAACTTTGCTAAGTAAATATATATGCACACACCAGGTTCTGATCACTAAAGGAGAGTAGTGTGTCTTTTCTTATCTCCTAAATGTCAGCAAATTCTGGTGGTTTAGTAGTATGTTTTAGATGAGGTTTAAGCAACATAAATAATTTGTTTACGTAATGGTACAAAGTGAATAGGTAGGAGAATAAGTACTATACTTACTGTTTGCAATTTACATATCATAAATGCATGACTATGTTCTTTTCTTAACAGTAAGTGGCATTCCTTTACTAATACTGCCATATATAGCAATGCTTATCAGTAGATAATTTTCAGAGATACTGTAGGTATGTGTATAATAACTTTAGTGATATACAAATTATGAGATGCTGTGATCTAATGATGAGTTCTTTTCCTACTGTACTGCTTGCGCTTGTAATGCAGTTTCTTTTTATTTGACATGCGTGGTTTACAGATTATAAACAGAGCCAGATTACAGGGAAATCAAGCAGAGGAATAGAGTGATGCCGCAATGAAAGCAAAGTTAAGTGAAATTCCAAAAATATTTTGGATTGTGTTCTGCAAATTCTGGCTCCATAGTAAGTTTTTCACTTCAGGAAGAAGTCATTGCTCTGCATGTGTGACAGGAATATCTGCCATTTGAATGCTGCATCTAGAACACAGGAAATATAACTATGTTCTGCTTTGGTACGATGGTGATTAAAGGGTGTTGCAGCTCTGAGTTTGCCAGCGGACAGCAGAGTTTGCAAAAAGCTTTACCTTAGATTTTGTTGTTGTTGTATTTCTTACAGGCAGGTCCGACTTCTATACTTACCAGAATTAGGACGTGAATTAAAAAAAAAAAAAAAAAAAGAAAAGAAGGCAAAATTTGTGGAATATGTTAAAAATGACACTGTTACATAAAAATACATACCTTATGCTGACCACTTGAGTGCTACAGAGATAGATGTTATCTGATGCTAATACTGTTTTTCCTGCCCAACCCAAGCACCTTGAGGCTTCAGGACCTTTGTTTAATTTCCTGTTTGTAGCTATCCTTTTGTTTCTGTAGAAGTGATACATTTGAAGTGCTTTTACTGTATCTATTTGCTTAAATTAAGAGATAACATTTACTTGCTAAAAGCAAACTTCTAAAGTTACGAAGGCAAGCAGCAGTCTCCTTCTGAGGTGACTGGAATCCTCTCTCAGCTAATTAGAATTTACCCCATTTTCCCAGCAGTCTTACAATCGAATTATTCAAAATTGCATTTCTTTATTGCATGTTGCCAAGTTCCAAGGTGAGAAAATACTACACTAATGAACAAATCTTTGTGACAAATTATTACCCTTTATATATACGAAACCCAATTTCTATTGGGATTAATACATATGGTAAAACACACATTGTCCTAGAACTGGACAGAAGATGGTTTGATACTGAGATAAATACATGACATGTTATTGAACAGGCAAATACTGATGGGGGAGACAGGTATAAATGTATATGTGCATTGTATGCATGTGTAAAGAATTAGAAGATGCTGAAATCTTTCTTTGTTTTTTGTTGCTGCATTCAGTGAACACAGAATGATAAAAGAACTAAAGTATGTGAAATATTTTACTAATTTTATATGCATTTAAGTTTTAAAAATCTCTTATTGCTGGAAACCGAAGTTAACTTTTTAAATTATTTATGGTAGCAATAATGCATGTTTTTGTTATTGAACTATATCTCTATAGTTCATCTAGTGAACAAAATCCTCCCTCAGCTAATTATCTTACAGTATTTTCCCAGCAGTCTTACAATCAAATTATTCAAAATTGCATTTCTTTATTGCATATTGCTAAAACCCAAGACAAGCAAACATCAAGATAATAAACAATTATTTATTGCAAATTATTACCTAATATATAAGATTAACAGCTTGTAACTATTAAGATTAATACATGTGGTAAACTGTATTTATTATACTTATTTTGTAGCAAATATCTTTGTATAAAACATATGTTTATGTATTGCAATTAATGAGAAAAAGTGTAAGATTAACAATTTAAGATGTGTTTTGTTCTTAGATTTATGCACACTGTAAAATTTATTTATTGCACTTATTAAAAGTATTTAATGATGGACTTTTAGATGCTATATTTTTAATGTGCAAATATAAACTAAAGGAGTGTTAAATTACAAAATGGAAAATTATAACTGAAGTCAAAGGATCTAACTGTTTTCTGCTATAAATCTACTTTAAAATGATCATCATTGGAATTACAGAATCCTTAAATTGTGGCCTTTATAGTACATAATGAGTTGTGATGAGTTTGCCTTTTTAAAGGCTTTTTTTCATCATTAGAACTAAAATCAACATCTTGCTCTTAAAGATAAATGTAGCTCATGGTATAAACATTGGAATCATATCCTTTTATGATGAGAAGTTAAAATAACATTTCTGAGAGGAGAGAATGAGGAAAAAAAAACCCAGACAAGTTGTAATGTACTCCAAAGCAGAAACTGAATTTAAAAATGAAGCTTCTGCTTTGTTTTTGGAGAAGAGCTACTGCTGCAATCATGTGGATTGGACAGGTTGACTGAGAAGATGTTTTGACACTCTTATGCTGGAAGGGCTTCTTTGGTCAAAGTACTTCTGCACTGATTTTTTTGCTTTTGCAGAAGTGTGATATTTTTCAGCATCTTTTATGCTTTCTTGATTTTGCTAGGAAATTTTTACTGCTTCAATCTGTTGGTGATTAAGCTCTGGTATAATACGTTGTCTTAGCATTTTGGTTTAGAAAATATTGATGCAAAAGCACCTACATGCAGAATCTATTTATATACTGGAATTTTTTTTTTAAAGAAACTTTTTGTTGTTGTTGCTGGTGGTTTTTTGTTTGTTTGGCTGGTTTTGGAAGGAATATTTTGACTGAAATGTTATCTCCACTGCTGCTTCTTTCTGTGTGACCATGTTTAGCACCAGGCACTTAATAATGCAATTTCATCAGGATTTCATAGTTAAGCAAGCAACCATGTACATAAGCAGGTTGGGTAGAGGCAGGAAACCACACTACCTGTACAACTTAATTTTTTGCTTTGTTTTGTGGGTGATTGTTTGTTTATTTTTGTTTGTTTGTGGGTTTTTTTTTTAATGTTGTGTGAGTAGGATTGATTCTCATCAAATGCTATACAGTCAGTCTTTCTGAAAAGATTAACTGGGAATTTTATTTCATGAATTGGGCACTACTAGGATTTATTTTTTAAAGAGCATTCAGAAAGTATCTCATAAAGGAAAAAAATAGTAAGAATGGAAAGATGTGTATTTCTTGGTTTTATTTTTAAAGCATTCTGAGAAGTTACTTATCACTTTTAAGCATTCTGTACTATGTTAAATCACTTTATTATGTATGACTTGAAATACTGATTTACAAATGTGCTTTAAGTCAGGTTAAAATATAATTAAATTTCTTTCTGATAACTGTAGGGGTTTGGTGGAATGAGTCTCAAAAATATTTTGTTAAAAGCAGGAAAACCTTTGAATTGAAAATGAATTTTTATCATTTTTTTTTAATAAGCATTCTGGAACATAAGAAAAGTATCTTTTGCTTACAAAATAGTTTTGTGTTTTAAATGCATTAAAACACTGATATACTGAGGAGTTCTGCTTATTGCTGTAGGTGTTACTCATTTAAAAAAATGAATCAATTTTTCTCTAGATGTAATTTATTATTATACAGTCATTTGACAAGATTTTTCATCAAAGTGCTAATGTGAGAAGCTGATTCTGTTTTTGTTGTAGTCAGAAGGCTCTCGTGTTTTTTTTTTTACCCCTCATTTGTTATAGACACAGATGTGAGTCTAAAGATGCCTATGAAAATATATAATATACTCTGAGGTTGTTTTAAAGCTTACATTCTTAGTATGATGCTTCAGTTGAAAAATGCTGACCTTAGTGTGCTAATTTTGAAGTGGTAAAGATCCTGTATATTATATTACCTAGACATCTATGGAATTCTAGAAATAGTTAATCTAAATCCTCTAATGTCCTTTCACTGCTTGGGGAACTTAAATGGTCTGATTTGGAATCTATGTGGCTAGCTGAGATTTTCTGAACTGGGAATCAGTGCTCTAGTGCTCCCTCCCATCTTCAAATTTATGGGGGTAAGAACAGCTATTCTGCATCAGACTGAAAGCATTTTTGTAATGTTGGCCAATGAAGGATTTAGAAGGAAAGAGTGGAAGTAACAGAGCAAAAGTAGAGTTGTATTTTCCCAAATGTGTACTCCTGTTTCTGGAAAGCAATGTATGACCTCTACTTTTATAATTCTGGTAATCCAGTGCCCTTTTTAGTTCTATTACCCTCTTTTGAGAAATAGTTACCAGAATGCACTTGGGTTTAAGGATGCAGGCATTCAGAATCTTTGCTGGGGAAGGGCAAAATGGCTTAAGAGCACAACAGATCTCAGTTGTTTGTTGGCATAAACTCCCATAGCTACCATCTGTGAGTTGTGTTTTGTAGGCAAATACCCTCACAGGTCATACTCAAGCTGGGACTGTCACACTGGTATCAGAATTACTGAGCTTTAATTAGGCCCATGATGCTCCTTTTCCTAGTGTCCTCCTTCAAAGGGCAGAACTTGGACTCAGGAAAGACACTGACCTTTTGATCAATTCAAAATGATGCTTTTGTCAGTGCGTTTTTGTATGTGTGTGTCTAGACTTGGCCCTAGTCCTAAGAGGTTCTGACTTTGGTGGAAGTTGTAGCTATATAACACATGACAGGATGAGGTTTAATACTTGCAGAAGCGATATAACATTTCTACAAAAGTCACAGTTTAGACAAGCCCCCTGATTCTGTATTCATTATATGTATTTCCTTTGAGATTAACTTGACTCTGACATTTCTGGAATTTTACTTCACAGAAGTGAGAACAAAACAACCAACTTTTGCAGCTGATCTGTGAAAAGTGCTATCATTAGGCCATCTGGAAAAAAAACCAACCAAAAAACCAACAACAAAAAAACCCCAAAAACACCACCCCAAACCATTTTTAGTTCTTTAACAGTGGCTAAGGGCTTGTTTTTGAAGAATAGATTTTGTGTGATTGCCACATGATAGTGACAGTGCATTACAAAAGAAAAAGTGCTGAAACAAATAGGGTTTTATAGCACCATTTATATTCTAGGTTTATTTCTGCAATAATTTAAACTTTTTTCCTGCTTTGCAATTTCTTTGTGCTAGTAAAGGTTTATATAGCTTTGGAGACAGTGCTACCTGGAATGTTAACTCCGGCCGGCTTACCACAAAAGCCACGACATCAGAAAGAACTCAGCTGCTTAAAAATGCTGTGAGGCTGAATAAATGACACATACACTTTATGTGGTTTAATTTTTTTGGTGACATCAAAACAGAGTAGACAAAACTGAATTAGAGTTTTTACCTGGTTGCTGGTGTTACTGCATTTCAGATAGCAAAATTTGTTTGCAATAGTCCCAAATATTGATTTGCAATATAAAAATAAAGGGTGTGTGTGGGGGTGTGGGCTTGGAGGCAGAAATTTTTTAGGGGGCAGAGCTATGGGTTGTGATGTTGGTGTTTGCTTGTGGTTTTGTCACTTCATTATTTCTCAGTGTTTCTTTTCCCTACTGCTTATGAAGGACTATCTATTTTGAGAGATGTGAGTCCAGATAGGAGTATGAATCTGGAAAAGCTTTTACAAGTTCTCATTGAGAATGTTTATTGATCAGCCTTTCCTATACTGTTTAGAAAACCCAGGCAAAAAACATGGTTGAGAACTGTTTGGGTTTTTTAAAATCAGAAAATAAATATAAAAAAAACCCTAACCCAACAACTTTATTTAAAACTGTGTGGGAGAGAGAGTCATCTTCAGTATTTCCACAAACTGTGCAATCAATCAGATCCAGTTCATGTGGTAACTGGAAAATTGGATGGTGATGGAAAAAAATATTAGAAAAGACACTTAAAACCATGAACAAAGTAGTAGATATATATATATATCCTCCTGTCAAATAGGATGGGAGTGCAAAGCTAAGTTCATTTACAGAGGACAAAAATTAACTGAGGATGATTTGAACTGAAGGCCATAAGGGTACCTCTGCAAACATCACAGAATAACCAATAATAGACTGTGTTGTAGAACCATTAGTCCACACCAGGAATTAAATGTTAGATTTAGATGTAGAGCTGGCAGTAGGAGTGCAAAGTAAACAATAAAGGTCCTGCTCATCCTGCTGAGTTCTTTGTGTATCAGCCCCTTGATATCAAGCTAAGGAGACTGTGTTACTAGCCAGTACTTTCTAGATTGTGTGGAAAAGAACTGTAGTGACCAGCTGGAGGAGAGTGTAGATGGTGTTTCAGGGGTTTTTAATGTATCCCATACAAGTTTTCTTTTACAGATGGCCCCTTGTACTTTGGATGTAGCCTTTGGAGGAATAAATTGATGCAGAATATTATACTCAGCTGAGTCTATGTCTGAACCCTAAACTTTCACCATGGATTATTGATTGTCTGCAGACAGATTGTAGTCTAATGGTAATGTTTTCTCTTTCATGGTGTGGTTTTTTTTGGTTGGTAGGGTTTTTTGGTTTCTAAATCACATGCGTATTTTTAATACACAAGACATACTTTTTAATATTGCTTTTCCATATGCTGCTCTCAATGTATACATTCCACATATTGCAGCCAGGGATTTTTAATTTTTTTTATACATTTTTTTTTCCAGAGGAAAAGTGTTATTCAATAGAATTTATCTGTACTTGAAATCTCACGCAGAACAGATGGAGTTATGAAGCCCTGGAAAGATATACTCTTGCTCCTAAATGGAAATGGATATGAGTCAGGATTATTAGTATGAGGGAGCTTGGTTTCTGGAAGTGCTGATGAGAAGGGGTGTGATCCATAAGGTAATATTTCCATTTAGATGGGGTCCAGAATATGAAAATATCTAAGGATCTGTGATGGCAGATTTTTCAAGTGTGGTAGAATTCGACCGTAATACATGATTAATAGCCACTGTTTGTGTACAGATTTACAATATGAGAGGCAATATTTCTTTGGGTGTTAGATGGTCAGATCCAAACCAGTTGGTTTTGTGTGTGGTGGTTTAGTTTTGTTTTGCTTTGCCTTTTTTTTTTCTTTTCTTTCCTTTCCCTCTCTTAAGTAATGTTTACCTTGTGATTCCATTTAAACGTTATCAAAAGGTCCCATATGAGTGCACCAAAAATCCCCTCCATATATACATTTTTTGAACTGTGAACCATGTGTATGTTCATTCTAAATATGTGACTCATTTCTTTTTATAGTTTGTGCTTTCCTAAGATCAAAAGTTTCAGTGCCAGCAGCATAGGTATGCCATTATAGCTTCACTGAACACTAGGGCTCAGGGATAAGCTTTTATTCTGGAGTTCAGTTTATTATTTCTCTTCAATAATACATGTGATATCATCTGTGTATATCATTCAAAGATTTTGTGGCCTACCCAATGATGTTGAAGTTTGGATTTAGTGGACTTGGATATAACTTTTCTGTATTATCTATTAGCGATTTGCAGTTTTCATTGAAGCCTTGAAATACGCAATGCACATGATCACACACATTCTGTAGTATCAACCTTGCAAAACTGGCCTGAAGTTTTACTTTCAGGAGTCACAAAACCTGCTTGTCTGCCACATGCCCTTAAGATTGAGTAATGAGTAAGGAGTATTTTGATTTGCATGCAGCCACTTTTGAAAATCTAGTTTAAATGTGAGGCATTTGAAGGCAAGGCATAAAAATCCTCACAGCATGGGACACAACATCCTGTTAGGAATATGCAGGAAAGCATAATTTGGATTTATTAAAAAAATGCTTGGATTTTAGGGGAAGAAAAATTCCACTGAGTTTATCAGAGGCTCAGACCCTGTTTCTCACATTTTAATTCCATTTGGAGGTTCATGTATTATTCTGAGGCTGTGAAAACATTCAAAGAGAACATTGGACAAAATCAACTATCAGTAGTTGACTTGAAAGACCAGGATGCTGGGAGCATAGCATTTTGGTAGAAGACTGGAGTCTGAGTGATCATGTTGTACTGTCATTCAGTGGGAAGCAGAGGGTTTCAGATGAAGGATCTGCAAATTGTTTTTCTCAACTAGGTCATCTTATTTATAATGCTGCTTCCTGATTATTGGAGCTTCTACAGGGGACACAGTCTCAAGCTGCAACAGGGGAAGTTTAGGCTCGAGGTGAGGAGAAAGTTCTTCACCAAGAGAGTGATTCATCATTGGAATGGCCTGCCCGGGGAGGTGGTTGAGTCGCCGTCCCTGGAGGCGTTCAAGAGGGGACTGGATGTGGCGCTTGGTGCCATGGTCTAGTCGTGGGGTTTGTGGCTACAGGTTGGACTTGATGATCTTCGAGGTCTCTTCCAACCTTGGTAATACTGTGATACTGTGACTGTGATACAGGCAGTAGTCTTGATTGAACGAGCTATCTTGACTCTTTCCAGTGTTGCTTTCTTACGTTGTCAGAAAAAGTTGGCCATCCAGGTCTGTTTGAAATTTGGGAGAACAAGGTAAGATGTTTACTTTAGATTTACTCATTATTGAATAGGAATATTGGTAGGACAGAAATACTTCGGGTTTTGCTATTTCAGGTGTGATAAAGCAGTTTATAAGGGTTTGTATTTGCACAGGGGAGAGCTATACTTAACCTGGAAAAAACAGACTGGAGTAAGAAAGACTTTATATCTTTATGACATTTTGGCTAAGCTTGAAAGGTTATGATTTGTTATGATTACAGAGATTGTTCTAATTGTATCTAACCAAATAAATGACATTGGGATTTTAGTGTACAAAAAGTAGTCCTTCTTGACTGCAGCTCACAAGACTTTTGGAAAAAATTAAAGCAGTTACTGCGTTGTGAGATTGGGTTCAGACCACGTGCTAGCAGTAGCATCGTACAGTAAAGCAGTGTAGAACAGTAGTAAAAACACCCTTCACTTTCCTGCATAGTCAACAATGAAGGAAGTTGTTAATTACCAGCTATGGAGTTGCTTCTCTTTTCTCAAAGCTTACACTACCAGGTAAGTTTGATTATAGAATATTTTGGGCTCTACATACATTGTCTCATTAGGGAGACAATAAACCAATTTTAATATGCCTCAATCTGCTGTTTTCAGATGAAACTGTCATCGTGGGCCTTTTTTGTTACACTTCACAGCCTGGAATACTTTTTCCTTTAGTTTAGCATATTTTCTTCTCCACATATATTGTAGTCTAGGTATTAGCATTTGTGGCATTTCATTAATGACTGCATGCAATTTTTCTTTGGGTAAAATACATAGCATATATTGCAAACTAAGCAGATATTCCACCTAAACTATATAAAAATAAGGTAATTAACACCTGAGTGGTATCTGAAAGGGCTATGAGCTATCCCTGTTCTGTGGGCCTGCTGGGCCAGATAATGGTGTAAGCGTGGAGTAATGTGAATCCGCCATGTTGGTGTGAAGCTCAGAATCCAATACTGTGGGCATTAATAAACAAGTATACATTAAAATTATCATACTTTAACATTAAAATTGACTTAGTTAATAATTAAAAAATCAGTATGGAATATAGATAGATTGTTGGGCTTTGTGCTGAGTCTTTATCTACAGCTAACAGTTATAGAAGAAATAAGAAGTTAGGAGCCGTGCTGTAGGAATGTCTATACAGATGATGCATTCCCTGGCTTCCATTATTCTCTACTTAGTCTACATATCTGAGACTTGGATATGTCATGGTAAAATAACTAAAACTTGAATGAGATGAATCCTGTGAATCCTGTTCTTCATATCTGAATTGTTATTTTAGGTCTAGTCTCCAGTTCAGACAAGTTAAAGCTATAAGCTAATGATTAATGCCATCCGTATAGGATTACAAAGTAGCTGGTTGTTTGCCACACCTGCTGCTCTGGCAGCTTCAGCTAATTGTTCTGTTAATAGAGTACTGACTGAATTAAAAAGGCTGATATTTACACGGCGAGTGTGAGGGAGGAGGGGGCAATGTCATTGCATTTGCTAAAGGAGGGAGGGGAATTTTAGCATTGCATTACATGTCTTTTTTAATGATTACTGTAAACTCCCTTTTTGCTGTGACCAACCTGTCACTGCATTCCGTGAAGTTTAAATTTTCTCTTTCGGATAGCAATAGGTAGTTGCATTACAGCCAATTTTTACCCACTTTTAACAACACAAAACTCTTAGAGAGTTTGTGGGGGTTTTATTGTTTGAACGCCTTGTGCTTTTCTCATTTGACAAGTTGTGAAGAGGTGAGGTTAGAAAAAAATAATTATGTTGTCCAGGCATAAATACATATGGCAAGAATGGTACCATGAAACTCAGAGGCTGGTCACCTATGAACGGAGTGCACTGTGAGATCAAGTAACCTTACGCTAGTCCATTCGTATTGGACTGATGCGTTGTGCTGTCTTGAGCTTTCTTGGCATAATGGCTTAAAAACCTATAGGGCAAGACAGCAAGGGCTCCATCTTGACACTTCAATAATTTAAATGCAAGCTAATGGTTGTAATGTGCAGTCTGAACATATCCTAAATGGTCAAAGATTTTACAGCTTTATTCTGATGCTTCATTATGGATTCAGAGGCTAATTTTAGGCATGTGGATCTAAAATGCATGCTGAGGTAAGTCTGATAAAATTTCCCAAACTTTCTGAAAGTACTTCATGCAAATAAACTTATAGGCCACGATTCAGGAAACTACATCAATACACTTTTGGGAAAGCTTGCATACTTAAAGTTAATGAATAGTGTTGGTTGATTTGTGTACTGAAGAATCTGCTTGAAGACTTTGAACCAGAGCTCTAGCTCCTAATTTTTACATTCCTTTTCTTATGGTGACACGAATCTTGCAACTAAAATCACTGCAGCTGATGCTAAATAGAGCTTCTTCTATCCATTTTACATGTAAAGTGCATGTAAACACAATTTTATTATTAACAGATGATGGCAGGTACTGGTTTAGGTCAGAGATCAGTATCAGTTAATTCTTATTTGACACAGGCTACAGTGTTACAAAGTTTAGAAGAACTAAAACTGTTGGGAAAAAAGAATTAAAATATCAGAGAGCAAAAGAAAACATAATTACAAGTAATTTAAATTATTGTGGATGAAATACAATTGTATTATGTGTTTGTTAAAAGATTATGGTTAGGTGGTAGAGACTTATATGCAAAACTTTATTGTTAAATTTTGAGTTTTCTGATGCTTTGGGGTAAAAAGTGTCATTTTCTATTTTGTGTCAATGTAAGTAGTCTGAGTATGGGCAGCCTGTGTTAGAAAGTAGAGCTGAAACAGAGTAAATCTTCTAGAGCAGATACTTATAGAGAAGAATACAAGTATATGTTTTTCTAATATCGATTCTGGTGGCCAAAGAGAAGTCACTTTTATTAGTAAAGAATCTTTATACCAATGACCTGCTCCAGTAGCAGTCCTGTTGGCTGGTAAGGACACAATGCAAATATATATATATTTAAAACCAGCACCCCCAACCCCTCCATTTATTTTTTTTAAGCTTTCTGCATCTGTAAACAGATTTAATTTAATAAAGTCTCTACCTCACAAATAGTAATTTAATGAAATTATGTTGCATCCATTTTGGAACATATATATCTGAACTTGTGCAAATTTTCATGGGAGAGGTAACCCAAACATACATAACCTTTGCTACATTTACCAGTAGGTAAATTTTGGATTACTGTACCACAGTTTTTCTTCTCTATGTATTATATATATGGAAAAATACAAAATGTGGACTATAAATTATGGTTATTTAAGTAAGAGAATAAACATAAAAGCCATTGAACAGAATAATTGTATTTTGCATAGTATTTGCACCCCCAATTTATTTATGTTTAAAAGTATACATTAATAGGTTCTGTAAATAAGTGCATACTGACCTGAAAGTGATAACTTCTCTTGTAGAATGAGTTAATCCAGGAGCTTGGTTTTAATTTGGATAAAATGAAGTTTTATTAAATGTGGCATCCCTCATTTGATGCTTGAATCTTTATTATTGTTGCTACTACTATTGTTATTGTTATCTTCTCTCAGAAAGGATTGTGGTTGGGTCATGGGCATACCAGTGGATGACAAGTAGAGCAGAAAGGCAAGGACTTCTCCTTTGTATTCTGGGTGTGGAAATAGTGCATAATTTGGCATGTTATACTTCTGATTTTGTTGCAATAAAGACTTCTATAGTTTCAAAATACAGCACTTCCAGCTGTATTCCTGAGGAAAAAAGGAGGTGAACTTGTAGCAGTAGTAGACAGATGTTGAAAACTCTTTGTGCATGATACATGATGCAGAAAAACCTTGTTGTACTGTCATTGTCACTGACTGTGACACAATTTGCTGCCTAGGTTTTGTTTCTCAGCTTAAAGCTGCTTGAGGCTGCTAACTAGTATACATAGCATTGCTGAGATGTTAAGAAAGATTTTTAGAGAGAAAAATGTGCAGCTTGTGGCAGAAGTTCTATCATGCAGCATTTAAATGTAGCTTGACTTATTGGAAGGAAATCAACCTGATAGGAATAATTTTATATTAACAAAGTGGGAACAATATTGACAGAATAGAAACAATATGAACTGATGTGTTGGGTTTTTTTGTGGCTCTAAAAATCTCCAACCAAACAACCCAGGCAAAACTTGAACTAATGTTCCAGGGTTGGTCTCTCTGACTGTCTAAACCTTGATAATACTCAGTGGAGTTACAGAGAGAATGTATATTCCAGAAGAGAGAAACTTCAGATACGGACAATTTAAAGGAAGAGAGGATTGTGACACTGTGTTCTTGTGTAACTTAAATAGTGAGTTTTGTGGGGTACAAATGCAGCTAGAAAAGAGCTTTAGATTGCTGTAATGGTACATGAATTTTCCTTATATCCCCTTCAGACCAGAATTTGCAATGTTAGAAGTCCTATCCTTGAAAATAGCATTCACATAGATGTCCATGTGTTCCCTGCTTTGAAGATCATGCCATTAGTTTGATAAAATCCAGGGTTTGTGGCTGTATTTCCACTCATTTTTTTTTTTTTTTTAAGTGTCTGCATTTTATATTTTCATTAAGGCATGCTTCAAAATGTCCCAGCAATATAAACTGTTCTCTTCTGGTCAGATACAGCATTCAGGCCTAAAGCTGTATATTAGTAATAATTACAGTGTAGACTAACAGGCAAATATATGAAAAATGGCAAAAAAGAGGTCAGCTGTGCATGCATTGACAAGTTGACTTACAGGCATTTGTGAATCTTTACAATAGATTAATATCTTTAGGATGTATTGTACATAAGGCTTACATATGGCTACATCAAATTTTCTTTTCTCCTTTTAGAAAGGGTCTTAAAGAAATCCTTACATGTAGACATGCCATAAAGAGGAGGTGTAAGAATTTGTTGCTAAAGATGTAATACTCTTTTGTAATGTCGTTTCTTAAGATTCTCATAGTAGTCTGATACTAAACAGAGGTGGAGTTTTATGTTGTGCCACGTATAAGTAGTCAACAAGAGAAAAAAGACTCATATTGCAGATTATAAAATAGCTTTGAGGTGTACAGAGGCCTCTTAGGAACCAACAGCATCCTCTTGGTTAAATTTCCTACAATTTCTTCCAACTTGTTTCCTCATGCTATTGATGGTTGTAATCATTGCAGTGATTGAGAAAGTTTGAAAAAGTTGCTGAAAACCAAATTTCTTTAATGATGTTTCAGTAAAAAGGACTGGCAATAATGCAATAAATTATCCTAACTCCTAAATAGTCCAGAGGAAAGATGCCTGAGTCATGAATGAAACATGCAGTGATAAATTATATGGATTGCAAGTGCACTGTTTTCATTGTTCGGTTTGCTTTACATAGTTGCTTAAGCAAGACCTTAACCCTATATTGCTGCTATGCTGGGGTTGGCTGTCTTCTTTCTTATTCTATCTTTATATATTTTTTTCCTTTATGTTTCATTGAAACCTGCTTGAGGAGAAAGCTGTGCAGTGTCCTAGGAAAATATGTTTTCATCTGGTAATTGCTACATGTGATTTCTGAAGGCTCATTTTACTCCAGGTTAAACCATTAAGTGGAAATAGCCAGATACACGTTTCACTTTGGAGCATGATTTTAATCTGTCCTTGACAGAAAGAAGGAAACAAATTAGGAAAGTGGTGTGTATATACTGTAAATAGAAAAAAAATATTTGAAAAGAAGCAACCCAAAGACTTTCCCAAATATGCTTCTCAAAATGTGGCTGTCATTATTTTAGAATATGGAAATGCTCTTCTGTGCTTGTTGTTGTTGTTTTGTGTTTGTGTGTGAAACTTACAGACTGCGTAAAGTACTTATTTGTTCTTCCAGTAAAACAAGATCCCACCACGAGGACTATGCATATTTATGTTACTGACATAGATGATGATAACCTGAATAAAGGTAAAAAGTGTTGATACTAAGTTGAGCCACTCTGTTCAGATGAGAAGTTAATAAGGATGTGAATGGTTCTGTCAGAAATAAATGTTTAGATATTCTAAGGATTGCTGGTTAGAGAAACCTGAAGAACACAGTCACAAAAGATCAAATTTCGGCTGCTACATACCAAAACTTACTTCTGCCACAACCAATCCAGGAGGATTTATAAGCTTGACATTTGAAATAGATTTTGTTCTTCAGGTTAAGTAATGCAGGATATGATAAAATCAAATAGTTTATTTCTGTTACATGTGGGCATTCATGTGGATTTTCTGTTACAATACATAGGTTTTTCAAATGGCATGCATGCTCATAGCTTCCAAGCTTTCTTCCAGAAGTTACATTCTGAGTGAAGAAAGAACTAGTTTTAGTTGTCATAGTCACTTTTGTTGAACTAGAATGTTTCATGTTTTTCACTGCTGGTCTGCAAATTACTTGGAGACCTCTTGAGTTTTTGGGAATAGCAGCTGTATGTAAAAGCTGTTGACTATAATGTAATTTTTTTATTCCCAGGAATGCCAAAATAATTCTATTGTCTATTTCTATCATCTGTGTTATTTACAAGCCTGTTGATGTAATTATTTTCACTCTGCTCATAGACCAGAATCCCATTGCATGAGACAGATATCAACATAGAAAAAAAATTTCTTTTGTTAAGGACCTTGAGAAAAATCACTTTTATTGTTTTACTTGTCAGACTGGAAAGGTCTAGCCAGCTGAATGTGGACTCAGGTATCTTTCTTTTATCTTTATTATACCTGCTATCGTATTTTCAGTCTTTTGGTTGTCTTCATTACTGCTGAAGGGTATGGTGAGATGGCCAGTAGCTTCTCTGAGCTGGGTTCCTCTCTCCTCCTGACCTCATAATTGCTACAAGTTTCCTAACGACGTGTGTGAATTGTCGCAGTTAACTAGAGCAGGGAACTGGAGGTGGGTAGGGGAGAGGAGGGAAATGGGTATCATGGAATTATTGGAGGTATTCATTTTACATTTTGATAATGTGACACAGTGTATAAAAGTGTGTTCCTAGAAAATTTTACTGTTTAATTAGAATCAACTTGCCAAATGTGAATAGGCAAAAGTAGTGTAATTTTAGATGCTGTTTCAAGCTGGGAGTCACAGCTATCATCTAACCTGTATGGCTGTTAGAAGCCAACATCTGAAAGACTTTTTAGGGTTTCTACTAATTTTTTTGTGATAGGCAAAGAGTGAAGAGGAACATCTCAACAAAAAATGATTCCTTTGTGAGAGAAATGTGTTTATTTTGTTTCTCAGAACGCTTCTAGTATTTATACCTACTCTCCATTAAAAAAAAAAAAAAAGGCAAAGAAAATCTTTATTCATGTGAATTTCTGTGAGGAAAAATCATCAGTATCAGTGTTATCTGGCAGGTCTCTACTTTGAAATTCTCAGGCAAGTCCTGCTTTGAATTGGCAGTATCAGAACAGATGACATTATCTTTATATGGTTTTGAAAAAAGAAACAAAATATGTCATCAATGTGAAGGTGAACTTCAGTTGCGATGCCTGTAGGAGGAGTTTTCATGCCATTTTATCTTGGCTTGGCAACTTAAATTGTGCAAGAACTGTCTGAAGACAGATTTGTCTGGTGTGAAAGTGTAACAAATGGGTATCTCATAATTCTGTTTCTTGTTTTGTTCTTGTTTCTTTTCTTTTTCCTTTCTTTTTTTCTTTTTCTTTTCCCTCCCTCCCCCCCCCTCTGTCCCTCCCTCCCCCTTAGGAAGAAGTTCTTCACAGAAAGAGAGATTTGCCATTGGAATGGGCTGCCCAGGGAGGTGGTGGAGTCACCATCACTGGAGGTGTTTGGAAGACACTGGGTGGGGTGCTTGGTGCCATGGTTTAGTTGATTAGATAGTGTTGGATGATTGGTTGGACTCGATGATCTCAAAGGTCTTTTCCAACCTGGTCTGGTCCATTCCATTCCATTCCATTCCATTCCATTCCATTCCATTCCATTCCATTCCATTCCATTCCATTCCATTCCATTCCATTCCATTCCATTCCATTCCATTCCATTCCATTCCATTCTCCCTCCCTTCCACGCCAACTGATGTAACTTTCTTCTGTGTTGAAAGAAGATATCTTTTTTCTGATGAGATTTATAAACTTTTATACTTCATTCATGCTTTGAGAACAAACCTCATCTTTGTGATTCTTTTTCTAAATCACAGGGTGCTGTTTTATTTGCATTTGACCCCATGACATTCTGTTTACCTGCTGGAGGAACTACCTGCAGTTAGTATGTGGCATGTAACATTTGTTCTTATTTAAAAATAACATGCCTTAAAGCACAGTTTGTGGAGTTTTTACCCCTGCAAAGAGTGGTCTTTATTTCATAGTTATTTGAATAATTAAAAAAATTACTTAATTTATATCTTTAGTTTCCTTTGGTAAGATTTGTTGGGTGATGTGGTCCTGTTACCTTCCTTTCCTAGTTCAGGAAACATTGATATGCCTTCACAGCAGGCTGTGGTTTATCTGTTACTTTCAGTGTAGATTTATAAAGTGAGTAACATGGACTATTGAGCAACTCCCAGTTAAATGTCAATGGGACATTGAAAATTAAGGGCTGCTAGATTGGTATTCTATGAAGTCAGTTTACATACTTCCTGGAAGAGTTTTTGTCCCATTGTAGTTTCTCACTCTCCATTACTGTTTTCCTCTTCATCCTTAATTTTGTGGAGGTTTGCATAGATAAGTCTGCTTGCATAGATGTCTTCACTGTAGCATCTTTGTTGATTCAATGCACTTTACAAAGATGAACTGAAAGGGAAGGGTGGGGCTGCAGGCACAGGAGAACCTTATTCTGATTCTAATGTCCTTGTATAACTTTGCATGTGACAGCATTGTTACCTTTCCAGTGAAAAGGTCTTGTCTCCCCAAAACTTTGTGAGTGCTTTTTGATTAGGAACATGAAATATTGCCATAAATCACCTTGAGATTAAAAAAGGCACCTACTTTAATTTAGTTCTGATGATAAATATGTCTTGGGAAAATTGATGAAGTCACTCCTTCAACTGGATTTTGTCTTTGATTGGATGGGCCAGGCAGAGTGATATAGAAAAAAATTATACTTTATCGACTGAATGTTTATATGTATCAGATCTTCTTTTGTATCTGTGTAGTTGTGTTTGTCTTTCATCTTTTATTCATGTCTTCCATACATGTGGATATAAATGTTTGTTGATTGCCATATCAAAAGACAGAAGTAACATCATAACCGTCTGGATGATGTGCACAGTAAGACTTTATGATACTCAAAAATTTGCAAGAATTATGCTCTTGATATTTCACTGCTTGAGCCTAGGTATGGTATGTGAGATCACTAGTGACTTATAAAGCACAAAAGAGTTTGGTTTAGGAAGATGCTAGTTGAAGCCTTTCGTGCTTTCCACCCTTGACAGTGATTATAATGAAGATAATGAAGTGGCTGACAATGGAGTTTTGAAGACTGAAATAGGATAAGAAAGGAATTGTACAAAAGATACAAAAATGGTACCTCAGCTCAGTAGTATGTGGATAACCAAAAGAATAATTTAGAGAGACAGATGATTTCTCAGAATTCCAAAGTCCTGAGATCTCTTAATAGTTCTGTGGCAGAACGCTGTTCTATGTATTTGAACTAAAACCAAAACTATAGGTTTAACTCTCAATAGATCTCTTTATCCTTTAAGAATAGAGATAAACTATTGTAATGCAGTTTCCTGGGTAAGCCACTGCAGAATTAAGAGCTACAATCATTGAACTTCCTGACTTCTGTGATCCTGAAGTTGTCAAGGTTAACAACTGAGTTTATTTATGTTGTTTATGGAGGAGGAAGTGTAATTTATCTGCTGTGGCTAGGAGTCAGCTAAGACAAGGTGCACAACAGATGCTTCTCAAGGTTTGCTGTGGTTTTCTTGGACTGTGAGAATAGGTTTAATATATTTAAGTGAATAAATATTTGGATAGGCCAGCCCCTCACATCAGAACTATGGGCCAGAACCATCAAAGTTATTTCCTGAGTGCATATAACCTAAAAATATGGGTCGAGAAAATGGCAAACCATGTGTTTACTATGAGGAGTGAATGAATAAAAACTTCTCCTCTATTCAGGGTGGTGGTATATATTTCAAACCAAAAATGTTTGATTGCTTTTGCTCACCTTAGCTGTTCTGCAAAAAACCCCAAACCACAGGCAGGTGTTGTGTACAGGATGACGACTGCAGCTCCAGTGAGTTAAGATTATGCACCCCATCGGTACACGTATATTTTATTTTCCTTCTGATATAGTTAATTAACAAATAATTCCGACTAGAGGAATTGTAGGAAATGTCAGATTTATCATCCTCAGTAACTCATGTTGCTTTATATTTTATGTTGAGTGTTCAACCTTTTTATCCAGTGAACTGCCTATTAAAAAGCTCTATTTTTCAAAGACATGCAGATAGATATTCCAAAACTTGTGAAAGCTCTCAGTGGTACGTGCAAGAGGGTCTCAACTTGCTACAGGGTTAGTAGTGGTGTCAGATGACTCTGGGTTGGTGCATAGCTGGAAAATACAGTAAAGTTTCAGTACTGCACAGTCATAATGCTGGCCCAGTCACTCCTTCCTCAATTCTTCCCCAAAATCAGAGATTCAAATTAAAACCATTTTGCCAGGCATTTGTTGTAGCCCCAGCTTAAGATTCACAAACCAAGAACAGCTGGGCAAGAAGTGGCTGCTTGTTCTGTGATTGAGAGTTTTGTGCTTCCTTTAACCTGGTATTTTACTAACAAGTGCTCCTTTTGTTGCCTATAAAATGAATGACTTCTACTGACTTCAGAAGACAGGTACTTTATTACCTTGCACACAAATAAGGGAAATGAGACTGACACTTGGAAGAGAATAACATGAGTTTATTTGCAAATGGAATCCTGGTCATAAGGTGCTCTTCTTAGCAAATTGTAACCAGGAACGAAAAATCTTGAGTTCTGGAGGCTGCTCATGAATTTATCATGATATTACTAATTTCTTCCCAAGACTTCTCAAGTCAGTTATAGACACGTTGGCAATTCTCTTGCATCTAGCTTTTGTCTCAAAGGCCAGTACTGTCTTGCCTGCCAGCCTGATTCTGTTAGAGCGCATTTCTATAGGGCTTTGTTATTTAAAGTGATGTGTATCTTCTCTACTGAAAGCCATTAAATCAGGATGCTTTGCTGCATGTCATTTCCACTTCTTCCATTGCCAGTAGTATCTGATAGAAAACTTGTTCAAAATACAATTTTGAAACCAATAATGAAGATATACAAAGCTGGCTCCTCATTTATTGAGATACTTACACCGGTTCCTCCCCCAGCCCTGCAATTTACATCTTCTGGTAACAGTTTGTCTCGGTACTTGAAATTTGTTCGTACATGCAAAAAGCAACAACTGTAAGTTCCTGTTTAGTTTCTGGCAGAACAAATTTGTGTAATATTTAATGGATTTATTTTTTCCTTTGGAAACTATGCTATCTAGGGAAATATCCCATCCTTTTGCTTGACTTTAAGTAACAAAATTAACCTTAAATATGGAAATAGAGATACATCCTTGCAGGAACTAAGACCTCAGAGAAAATGCAGTTGTATATTTTGCTGTGTCTGGCTATTTCTGGTTAGAATTTAGCTCTGTAATATTTTTAGTCAATTTTTATTTTAGAAAACATGTACTTCATTTAAAAAAGAATTTGCAAAGACATTTTCAAAATTTGTGGTGTACATAAAATACTCTGTAGAAGTATACAAGGAGGATTTTCTTTCCCTGGTGGTAAAAAGTCTCATCGAGTTTATGGAGAGGAAACCAGACCTGTTTGGTCAAATATAGTTCTTGATTATGCATCAGATACAAAAGGGAGTTCTGCAATGTTCTCTTAAAGCTTGCAAAGTTAGGCTTTGTCAGAATGTAAGGTGAATTTCAAAAGCAAAAGTCTGCTTTCAGTGGCAGCCTGGATTAGTTAGACCATGCACTGACTTTGAATTCCTGATGGCATAAAAGGAGGTCGATCCGACTTCTAGCTCATATTCTGTAGCGATTTTAAGGTACAGACTATTCTGAGGGAATGATTCACTGACTGCAACATGTAGCAGTATGGCTTCTATCATAGGTCAGATCCTGACTGTGTTAAACATGAAACTTTGCTATTTAGGTCACATATTGTGCAGCTGGAAAAGAGGAGGTATGCCACATCATCAGCAAAATTAAGCTGTAGGTGTTTGCACAATTTCACGGCACACCACCCATTGGCAAAGTAATCACAACTGGAAGTAACTAACGAGTTCATGAGAGGAACAAGGTTTGCATCAGAAAGCATTTTGGTGATCTGAGAGCAAATACTAGGAATTAATTATAATTTAGAAAAGTTCCAGTTCTATTCTCATTAAAACCAATGGAAGCTGACAGGCAGCAAGATTAAGCTCGTAGTGCCTTTGAAGGATCTTAGTTTTAGTGCTGTCTTTCAAATTCTTCACTTTGTTTCAGAACATGTACAGCATAAGCACCACAAAGAGCAGGCAAATGTCAGATCAGTTGAGTGGCTCAGTTGATGATATAGTAGGGTCACCTTGTGATAGAGGAATGAATTTGTTATTTCTGTCTTTTCTGAGCTGATCAACTGGGCTTCTGGTTGTGATAGGGTATGTGGTTTAGACACCTGTTCACTAGGAGCAGGGCCAGCTCCCCCAATTAGTTTCATAGCTATGGTGCATTTTGACTGCCGAGTTCCAAAGGTGCTATCATAAGCTTGATGATGGCTTTCAGTTCATGACTGGATGCTATAATAAATTGTATAGATGTGCAGTGGTTCTGGTATAGTTAAATTTTCAACATGGCAAAGCAATTCAGAGAGTCTACCTAAATACTCTGTATGCTTTTTAGTAGCTCTGGAGTACAATTTTTCAGAGGCCAGGACTGACCCATCAGAATGTACATTCAAAGTAGCCAATAAGCAATCCCTTTATTATTTATAGCACAATCATTCATAAATGTATTTAAGAATAGGGATGATCTATTTTCTACATGTTCCTTAAAGGGATTTCATTTTAGCTTCAATTGTAATTTTTACCTTTTTCAGTAGAATTTATTGACACAATGCCTAGCACAAGCCCTAGATTTTGCATCATCCTTTTGTCTGCAAGCATATTCACCAGCCGCTTAATTTGTCATAGCCCTGGAGGTATCAAAACTAATGAGCTTTGTTTGAATAGACTTTTTCCAGTTCATCTAGCACACTTTGGGGTAATCATTCAGTTTCTGTTTGCTTCTGATGTGAAGCATTGTGGGAAATATAAGAAAATAATGGTTAAAAAAAAAAAGAAGAGGCAGTATAAATTGTTAACAGCCACATTCTCTGAGAAGCCCTAAAGATGTTATATTTTTAATTTCACCATTTATTGAAGTATTGTGAGTAGCTTTAAGTACAATCATTACAAGATAATATCAAAGGAGAATCTGATAAAATGCTATTTTTCAATTAACTCTGAGTTTAATACTTTGCTTTTTAAAGTATTTCACAGCTAACAAATCTTTAAACAATCTAACCTTTAAGGATTTAGAAGTGGACAAGATAATAACTATGAATACATAATATTGCAGCAGTGGTAAGGGTTTAAAAATCTATTATTGGGATTACATACAGGAATACCTTTTATTGGTCAGACAATTGCATTTTCATTTTTATAAAGCATTTCCCTGTACTCTCTATTATACCACAGAGATACACAAAAATGGAGCGCAGAGGTGTGCACTGCATAGGTAATTTCTGAAGAGTCAGACACTCTATGACATATACTTTTAATTTCAAATGCCTAGGAAAATTTGTCCTTCTTGCCAATTAGGACAATGTTTGTGGTTTATGTTTGCTTGTTTGTTTGTGTGTTTGTTTTTTTCTGCCTTGTATCTTTTAGAATAATATATCTTTAACTGATAGGAAACTTCCAATTATGGAATAAGGGGCTTCATATTCTTTTTTAAGTTAGTGCAACGAGGACAGGTTCCCTAAAACTTGTGGTTGGTTTCTTGTGAAAAGGAGAAAAAAAAAAAGAAGACCTGCTAGGCCAGGCTCTACATTTGATTGCTAAGCAGCTCAGTGAGTCATTATTTTTCAACAGGATATAATAAGCAACTAAAACTTAATGTGTGGTAACTTTATGTCAGTATTCAGAACACTTCTAAATAGGCCATTGCAATCAAAAAAGGGTTGTTTCATATGAACAGTCATAGGACATCTTAGTGTATTTTCACATTTCTCATTTTAAAGTGATTTATAAAAAGCTTTTTCTGTAAAGCAGAGTGAAGTAAAGGGAGAAAGGAGGTGAGGGAAGAAATGGAAGGACAAGAGAAGGGGGAAAGGGCAAGAGTCATTAGCTTTTGAAATAAATTACAAACTCCTTTGGAACATTTTGGTAATGCATTGTCATATTAAGATAACTTGGCAAAAATAGCAGGAGAAAGCATAATGTTAGCAGTTAGCTGAAACTCAACCTAAAATTAAGTAAGCAGAAACCATGGCAAAGGTTGGATCCTTATTAACAGATTATAATTTCATTATTGATAATGAATTGTCCTACAGTGCTACCTTTGAATAGGTCGTTAGATTCATCACTCGTGTTCCAGAGGCTTAATTTACATCTCAGTTGGACTAATTGATACAGGTGAAGTTCTGTACTAAGATGGCTACAATATTTCTGCACCCATTTTGGATTTCTGCCTTTGTATCTCATCCTAGCTGCAGCATGCTGGGTGGGCATGCACTTAGTGACACAAACCAATTTGCAGTCAAGGGCTTCTGTGGAATCCATGTATGATACTGAGTACTTAGATGGCATTGACAAGCAGTGTTTGTCTTCTCAGAGATGGAGCTATAACTTCTGCTTGTTGCCTTCACTGGCTTATTCTGGCTTTCATCACTTTTGAATTGGATTGCTGCTGTGAAGTCTCCCATATTGGAGGTCACTGGAAAGGCAGTTCAGAATGCACAATGCAGAATATTTTATGTGAATAGCTAAGCCAGCTTCAAGAAGTACAGTAGTACACAGTGTTAAGGGAAAAAAATGTTTATGATTTGTACTTCACATTTTGTCTTGGTCCTTCTCTATTGAAAAGTTAAGATTTGCTAACGAACAGTCTCTGGGTTTGTATATCTGGGGACAGGAGAAGGATAATTTTCAAAGAAGAAACATGCACAGAGTAACTGGTAATACAACTGAGACTTCTAATATGAGGATGCAGAACCTCTGGCCTATGGGAAGACACCACCTCTTTCCCTCTCTTTTTGTTGCTTAAATGTTTAGGTCAGAGACAAGATTTTAGATCAGTGTTTATATGATGCATCTTAGTTGAACTTTTTGTGCTAAACAGTAACCTACTCTCAAATCCCAGTTATGTAACCATGATCTTAGAGGCACTGCATTCATAGAGGATTTCCAAGAAAAAAAAGAGTCTAAAATGTTTTTTCTCTGAGTAAATCCAGATGCTAAATCAAACTCAGAAGAAAACTAAGAATCAGTTTTATGAGGCAAATTCTGTACTATCTTTTTTTTCAAGATTACAGGTTTCTTTTATGCTCTATCTTCCCTCCCACAAAGCTTGCTCTTATTTTCTTCTTTTTTTCTGGTGTTTTGTTTTGCTTTAGTTTTTTAAATTCTGCCTCTCCTGCATGTGGTATGTTCTCAAGGATAAATTAATTTAGGGAACTTCAGTGTCATATACTGTGTCCAGTTATGGGCCCCTCAGTTTAGGAAGGATGTTGACTTGCTGGAACGTGTCCAGAGAAGGACACTGAAGTTGGTGATGGGTTTGGAACACAAGCCCTATGAGGAGAGGCTGAGGGAGCTGGGGTGGTTTAGCCTGGAGAAGAGGAGACTCAGGGGTGACCTTGTTGCTCTCTACAACTACCTGAAGGGAGGTTGTAGACAAGCGGAGGTTGGTCTCTTCTCCCAGGCAGCCAGCACCAGAACAAGAGGACACAGTCTCAGGCTGTGCCAGGGGAGGTTTAGGCTGGGTGTTAGGAAGAAGCTCTATACAGAGAGAGTTGTTAGCCATTAGAATGTCCTGCCCAGGGAGGTGGTGGAGTCACCATCATTGGAGGTGTTCAGGAGGAAACTTGATAGGGTGCTTGGTGCCATGGTTTAGTTGATTAGGTGGGTTGGATTGGTTGATAGGTTGGACGCAATGATCTTGAAGGTCTCTTCCAACCTGGTCTGGTCTGGTCTATTCTATTCTATTCTATTCTATTCTATTCTATTCTATTCTATTCTATTCTATTCTATTCTATTCTATTCTATTCTATTCTATTCTATTCTATTCTATTCTATATTTATGTGGGTTTTTCTAAATCCAGAATATTTATGTAATTTCTTGGGATTAAGATGGTGGTTTATAGATAGGAGTATTCTAAAGTAGAACTCAAAGTTATGAAACATGTCTTGAAGAAACATCTATGCCATAGTAATAAATAATAAAAGAGGAGTTTCATGAGAAAGGGTGCTAAAATATTAAGTGATGCTGCCTATTCTTTATCATGACATGTATTTAGTGCACCTTTTTTATTTTTTCTTTTTTGGTCTCTACTACTTAAAAAAAAAATAATCTTCAAGCATTTAATTAGAGTTTCTTGTAATTGGGGTAAATCTGAACTCTGATTTCTAGTATTATGCATACCCTTGCATACTGGTGAAGGTTTATGCAAAGTTTTCAGGACCCCTTAAGATATTATGGAAGGTTTCAGACAGATTTCTGTTATTTCCCTGGAAGAATGTTAACAGTGCCATGTTATTGGGATTCAGTGTTAGGCAGATACTTTTATATATTGGAAGAAACAGCAGATTTCTGTCTAAACCATGTAACTGAGATAACAGTAACCTTCATCCTAAACAGGTGGACATTTCTCCACTGCAAAATCAGGGATTTGAGAGGGACACTTGGTGTAATGCTGTCACTGTTTGTGTCACTGTGGAGGATTATGGGAGAGTGGCTGACATCCAAGGAAACAACAGAATTATAGGAACAAAGGAGTCAGAGGATGTGATAAAATTTGACTCTGAGATATACTTAAAAAGCATTTCTGAGCTATGCAACAATTAGGAAGAATCTTGGAACCAAGAATAAAGACTTCTGTGTTCCTTGTAAATAAACAGAATTGCAGCATATCTTCTAAGAGAAACAACCCTGTCTGAACTTCAGCTGATCCCTCGAGGAGAAGTAGTGTGTCTGTATTCAGGGACTTCCATGTAATACTGGCTTATACAAAGCATTTTTTTTTGTCAGGATAGCATGATTGCTGAATTAAGCATACACTTGCCTTCAAGATGTCACCATTTTTGTCAGACACTTGCTGTACTCTTCCTCCTACTGAGGCTGCAGTTAACCTTATTCCTTTGTATTTGCTTGAATTACTACCTGAATTAACAGCCGTTGCAATGATAGAAGGCATTAGTGCAGACAAGCTTAAGTATTTTTGGTCTTGTGTTGTTTAATGCTCTTTGTGAGCCTCCTATACTTCAGCATTTGTAATTTTTTTTGGCCATAATATAGTTTTTTATATCTGCACCCTTGAATGTTTGTATTTTCTAATACTGGAAATTTCTGCCTCAATCTAACTTGGATTTTGCTATAGTTTAAGTGAATAAATGTATCCATCTTTAAGTAGACAATTTTACTTTTAAAATATGTAAGAACTCACAGACTTTTAATTAAGATATTTTAATTAGTACATTGGAATAATCCAAATTTTAAAAATAAAAAATATATGTATTTTTTAGATTATGCAGGTGATTTGTTTTCTGTATGAATAATACCAGTGAAATCAGTGGGGGCACTGTGAGAGGTGATCCTCTGTTTCCTGCTTTGTAGCTTTGCATGCTTTTATGTATCAGGAGGGGGAGAAGCATGGAACTGATGTAGAGGCGAAGCCCTGTGGGCTAAAGGCAAGTAATTTTGCAAGTTTAGGCCCACAATGGTATAATACTTGCTACACCAATTTTTGCTGACCATAAAGATGTAATGCAGCATCAGTCAATCTACTTGAAAGACTGTGCACACAATTTATGGCATGTATTCAGTGGAGAGAACCAGCCAAGTAATGGCTGAAGGGAAGAATTTATTTGTTTATTTAAAAATGAACCTACTGTGAGATTTGAATACTACTTTGCCATTGCAGTTGAGTTAAATCCTATAAAAATGACACAGATTTTAGCAGCATTGTTTAGCTGACAGAAATGTATGGAGTACAGTGGACACTGACTCACGTTGGCAGGAATCAGCTTGAGGGAATTCTGCTTCACCAAACAGATCTCTCTACTACTAATGTTTGACAGTATAGACATTCAGAGGAATCAAAGATAAGAAATATGAGAAGAGAAGGATACTTTAGAATAACTGTCTTCAGCTGGAAATGAAATTGGATATTAATTCTTAGAGCAACATAAAATTCAGAAGCTCTGAAAGAAGGAAAAATACAAATGTATTTTTTATGAAGGCTTTTGCTAAACCTTGGAGATCTTCCTTTATTCTAATATCCAAAGGTGAATACGAAATTTGTTGCTAGAAAATTATGTATCATTGTGGAACTCATATAAGATGCACTCAACAGTTAAATGGAATTTTTATCTGTGATCTTACAGAAGATTTATATAAATTACCTTATAAAAACATGGTAATAGAGGGAAAGAGTACCAAAAAAAACCCTAATAGCAGAATTGTCAGAAGACATGAGGAAGTTTGAATAACATGAAGAATGCATATGGAGTTTTGATTATTGTACCCATGTTTTAAAAAATGCAAACTCACATGGCTGCGTGATGCTAGAGGAAATACAGACTACTGGATTACTTCCTCCTTGAATATCTGATGTAAAGATTCAGTATAAGCAGCTTGGAGTTAGAGAAAACCTGTCAGCCTTTGGTTTTCCTCTGTAACGTGTTAAACTGTATTTGTTCTCATATCTCACCTATTCAGGGAAGGTTAGCTTAGTAACCGTAATTCATTACAATGAATGTGGAAGTTTCTGACAAAATAGAGGTGTGACATAGCTGGATTAGAATGGGTCATGGACACTTATTTTCCATTCTGCTAGCCACAAGAAGTGACTGTATGTTGTTTTACACTGACTTTTGAGTTCATGTCAGTTTGAGGCTCAGCTTCACCTTCCTCTCCTAAATTTGCCATTTAAACAGGGACTTCCAGCATTTTGATTAGTTTTCTAGGAAGAAAATACATGGCTCTCCTTATGCGATTTTGTTAGCCAGAGAAACAAAATAAAGCTCCTCTGGATCTTGCAGTAGAACTGTTGATTGTCCTTATGTTGCTTGTGAGTGTTTCATTAAAACAATCACAGATTTTTATTTCTTTTTTGACTGCACTTAGGGTCTGTTGTGACCATTGAGCCCTGGAAGTGACATCATTCCTGCTTTCTGTCCTAATTCCGGTGATCTGTGCAGAATGGTTCTTTAGTGGAGGGGATTTGTCTCTTGCTGATGGAATGTCTTCCTTTGCCTATACATCCCAGAGGACCATCACTGATTTGAAGAGTGGAAAAGTACTGTTTGAGGAAGTCTCTCTCCTAGTATATCTTTATAGATGTATTGACACAGTAGGCAGTGTTAGGATTGCCACGTTTGATAACTGTTTATTTCTGGAGCTAGTACTAGCATATGTTCTTTAATAGCTGACTTTACTTCCCAGTTCACTGACTTGATTTCTTTCATGGATTTTCTAAGTATGGATACTGGACTTGAATGTGTCCAGAGAAGGGCAACGAGGCTGGTAAGAGCCCTTGAGCATAAGCCCTATGAGGAGAGGCTGAGGGAGCTGGGATTGTTTAGCCTGGAGAAGAGGAGGCTCAGGGGAGACCTCATTGCTCTCTACAACTACCTGAAAGGTGGTTGTAGCCAGGAACAGATTGGTCTCTTCTCCCTAGCAACCAGCACCAGAACAAGAGGACACAGTCTCAAGGTGCGCCAGGGGAAGTTTAGGCTCAAGGTGAGGAGAAAGTTCTTCACTGAGAGAGTAATTTGTCATTGGAATGTGCTGCCCAGGGAGGTGGTGGAGTCACCATCCATGGAGGTGTTCAAGAGGGGATTGGACGTGGCACTTGGTGCCATGGTCTAGTCATGAGGTCTGTGGTGACAGGTTGGACTCGATGATCTTTGAGGTCTCTTCCAACCTTGGTGATACTGTGATACTGTGACATGTTGTCCACTGGAAAAGTAATGGAGTAGCTACCCTCCAGGCTGGAACGTAACCAAGTTCCAGCAGTGCTGTTGTTCATGCTAAGCACTGTGAATAACATGTAGTGTCAAATCCTGTTTATGGTTGGGGTCAGATCACGTTTGTTGTTGTGGTGCAGGAGCTGTTTGGTGCTATTTTGTTCATGCTAACTTGGAAGGAAAGGGAATTTGTACATCCTTGTTGTAACTGGTGGGTAAAAATATGTTGTTAGATAATTTATTTTTCCTCAATGTTTTTCTGATGTTATTTGAATTTAATGTTAGTTCTTGTTTCTAAAAATTTACATTGAAGTTTGTCTGTTTAGGGATTTATTTATTTTTTTAAATGATTGATTCAAATTAAGTCAAAGACGCTCAGATGCTCATAGCCTCTTTATAGTCTGCAATGGCCATATCTTTTAAATAAAGTAACTGTTTTGGCACAGCTTGAGTACACATTTAAAATGTGTGCTAGAACAGATCTCTTCTATTACATTAGTCAGTTTTGGAATGGCTAAGTGCAGATGAAGAGATTAGGAGCGTAATATTTTAGAGCACTTGGTAATTTTGCTTTGGTTGTGCTGCTGGAATGCCAGTTTTCAAACAATCATCTCACTTGAACTTGCTTTCTGATAGTTGAATAGTGGCTGAATGGCATTGGCAAGCCAAATACTGCTCCAGTGTTGATATTCTGTAATATTTATGGTTGAGGTAAGGTAATCTATAAACTAGGAGGGTGATATTAGCTTGTTAGTAAGTATAGTAGTTAGTTGACTCCAGCACATCCATTAATGACATGGGAGCATAGTAATTACAAAGAAGTTCTTGCTTTAATGGCTAGCTTTAGGGGTCCGGAGAGCTGCAGGGATGGCTGTTTAAAAGATGCTTGGTTAACAACACATTGTGTTATTGGTGGCTTCTGACTTGTATCACCAAGTGTACCTACTCTTGGTGCACATTTTTTAAACCAGATTATCCTGTGTTGAATTGACATGTGCGTGTGTGTGTCCCCAACTTTCCTTTGTTGTGCCATCCTGTTTATTCTGAGGTGTGTTTTTATAGGAGAGCATAAAATGAGCTTCCTGACACGTGTATTCTTTAGATAATTTTGAACATGGCATAAAAAGGAATCTTTTTCTGCCACGGTAAATATTTTTGCAATGCAGCATGGTTATTTAATGTGAGTAGGTTTCCGAGATACCGTGCAAAATGGCACCCAATTTTATTAGAGTAGCCTAAAGAACTGAATAAATCCTTTAAGCCAATTGTATAAAAATGCAAATTTAAGTCAAGCAATTAAAAACAGATAGAAATTAGAGATTTGGATTTTGCAGAGCAAGCTTTCCACAGCCACCGCCAGATTACTATGTAATTTATCTGGATTCTGTCAGCGATAGTCAGGCCAGATTTTGATAAAGAGCAGCAAATCTGTCCTTCCATAGCTCCTGTGACTTGCCGCAAATTTCATTCAAGTTGAAGCGTCTGTACAATCCCTTGAATAATTTGGAGTTAATCATTTGTACTTCACAGCCTCTGATAGGCCTTAGACTTGGGGGTGGGCACAGATTTGGCTTTTTAATCGCCTTGTATATTGTACAGCGTGAGATAAATGACATAGACTGTCTGAAATCTACATTCTTGCTTCTGATGCAAAACTGTAATTAATTTTGTGCAGTGTTTCAGAATTGATCGTGGTCACTTGAATTTCTAATTTTTCATTCACTTCAAAGACATTTTTTTTAGTAAGAATGTGCTCAGAGTGTGTGAATGCTCTCTGATGCTAGTGTACTAAATGACTGTTTTACGCCTCTTTTTCAATAAGGTGAAACAGAGGTCAAGGCGTGTGGCTGGTGTTTATCTCTGTCCCAGCCTGCTTCAGGATGTATTTTCTGACTTATAGGAAATACAATCAAACTTATGAAATTACATCTATATACTTAGACTGCAAAGTACTCACTTCTTGCTTTGTAGAGTTCCAAAAGACTTCTTTCAGAAATCCTTTTCAGTATAAAACAATTAAGCACAATTTAGGCAATAATTACCCTAATTAACTACTCTATAATGTTTGTATTTGAGATTATAGAAACATTGTATCTGTTCTCTACTGCAATAATAACAAGTCTTCCTAATTTCTCTGTATTGATAGTACTTGTATGTGCTTCTTTGTTTGGTATATTTCACTGTAAAAATATTTGTCAGTGAAAGATTGAACAATATGAATGAATTTGATTATGCCATTGTCAGAAACCCCATGCATCACAATTTCTTGTTTTTAATCACTACTGTAAAGCTCACAGCCTGAGGGCATAGTTTTAATTTGGGTGCCTTACTAATGAAAAGAAAAAAATAATTGTTTTGCCTGGATTTAATAATAAGCAATAAAATCAGCCAACCAGATTTTACCTCTGCATTCAATCTCTTTTTTATTATAAAACATTTTTGTCCTTTTTTTAGATTACAGGCGTAGATACTGAACATTTTACTAATAAATATTTCAGTTTGCTTATGAAGGCTAATGCTGTCATCTGAATATGGAATTATATTTCTTTCATGCTTCATTATCATTTCATGGTAGTAATGACAGTGAGGCGATGGAATATTTACAGGCTTTTCAGAAGACATTTATCCAATACATTTCCCTGAAGGGCACCTAGGCTTAAAGATACATTATCCTTTTATAAAACACTGCCCAGAATCCCAATTTCTGAATCAACCAATCAGAACTTGTTTTGCAGCAGTTACTGCTAAAACCCTCAAGCCAGTCTCATATTAATCCTGTGAATCGGGGTGTGTGTGTGTGTGAGTATAGGGCTGGGGAGGAGGAGAGAGGTAGCATTCACTCCTAAATCGTCAGGCCTGGCACTATAAGTAAAATATGATATTTCTTCTGCATTGATACTGAAGATACCTGTACTTAGAACATTTTGTTGATACTGGGTAGACTGCAGTAGTAAAGGCTGGCCATTCAAGCTTGAGTATGTCCTTTATTTCGGATTTCTTAGACTTTTTCATTAACTTACAGTAGCCTTGTCAGTTATGTGGCTGTTAGAGGAACACATTCCTTGGACCTCTCTTGCTGTACATAAGTACATTGCACGAGTCCATCTTATTCTAAAAGTATGCAGACATCCTGTTTCTTGCTCGGTAGTTGGATCCTCTTGCGAAGAGCCTTGTTTGCTTTGTGTAAGACTGCTGTAAGAAGCAGCACTTACTTGTGTATAGGTAAGATTTATTATTTTTAAATAAGAAAGAAAAAGTTTTACCCTGTTGTCATATCTTTCATCCAAAGGACTTTGTAAGAGGCAGTGTGTTACGGTGATTAGTATGTTGGAATACATTATGGTATCAGGATTTTGCTTCCTCTACTGGCCTGCTAAACTGGTATGTGTTTGGCAATATGATATAGAGATTTCTCTTTAGAGGCCCCCAAAAAGTTTAGGTGAGATAGCACAGAGCTCTGTAGGGGCTAATATATGGTGTACCCTTTGTTAAAGCTAAGTTGAATGTCTCTACTCTCTGGCAATAAGTAGTTTAGGCAGAGTATGAACATCATTGAAATTAATATAGGTGAAAGATCCCTATTCTGACAACCCTGGTACTCAGTGTACTGTCAGGTGGCAAAAGGTGAAAATTTTAGTGAAAGCTGTAGAACCAATCTTAGGAAAAAGACCTCTGCAATAACAATGCAGAATTATCTCATCTGAGAGATGCACACCCTAAACTGCATACAGTTTACATATGTCCCTCAAAGGGATTATTTAAATTTCTCTGTCGAGGAGTTATGACTTACAGCTTGAGAACACTGAGGTATTTCAAAGTTTATGCAATATTTGCCACTAAAACAATTGGCATATACCATCTGTTACCACATGCATATATCCAAGATACTGCATTTTATCCCCAGAAGAGGTATAGAAAATGTGCATGACTGCCAAAGAAGTTAAGTGGCTCTGGTGAAGCAGTTTGAAGTTATGTTGATGCTCTTTGGCAGCCAATCTCAGTGCTTCTGGTAGTCCTGCAAGCAGGCACTTTTGCTCCTTTCCTGTCTCTCCTAAAATGCAAGTTTTAAAATTCACATGGACAAGTCACTTTGGGGCATACTTTTAGTGGGCTCGAGACTCAGTTCTTTCTTGAACAACTTGATCTTCAGTTTTGCAAACATTAAACAAATTTCAGAGCAAGAATGAAAAAAAAATTACAAAACCTGCATATTTTCTGTTCTAACTGCTTGTTTTGTGCCCAAGAACAGATAATTAGAGACAAATGTGCTCAGATGTGCACCTGCATATCAATTTGGCTGCAAAAATAATTTGTTGTTCAGTTCCCAGTGTCTATCAATGTAGCAGCTACTAAACAAAGAGGATTTACCAGGTCTTGAGCCCCAGATGTTGTTGAAATAAACCTGCAAGTGTACACAAAGAGTTAAGATGAAACTAATATATTCTCTTACTGGAGGGGGTTTAGACTAGATGGCCTTGAGAGGTCCCTTCTACCCCAGTTCATTCTATGAT
Organism: Picus viridis; assembly: GCA_033816785.1. Taxonomy (NCBI): domain Eukaryota; kingdom Metazoa; phylum Chordata; class Aves; order Piciformes; family Picidae; genus Picus; species Picus viridis. The sequence goes on along the minus strand of CM066591.1, from coordinate 8,559,415 downwards.
TATTTTCTTTGACTGGATTAAAAGATACACATATAATAACCTGACCACTCATTTACAAATTACTAGCTTACAATTAGGTCTGGATAATTTAGAAGAGTCTGTTGCTTCTGCAGTCATTGAGTATCTTTTGGGTCCATCAATACGGGACCAGTCATGCCCAACATCATTCTGTTGAAATGAGAATTCTCCATGTGCCTTTCCTTGGCACTGAGCACTTCCACTTATTTTCACAACATCAGGAAAAAAGACGTCTGACATATTTGAGCAGAAACCACTCTTGGTGGCTGTTAAGCCCAGCAAAACCATGGAGTCATTCCATAACACAATTTAATTCCTAGTTAACAGTCCTGTGTATATCCTCACTCATGCAGTTTGTTTTCTCTGTGATATCCACTGAAATGCTTAATGATTTCTAATGACTTCTAGATTATTAAAGTAAGATTTATCTTACAGGCTCTGTATACTTGTTGATGTTCTGTCTGAAGACTTTAGATATAAACACACTGTGAGAATCATCATTTTGCACAGGCTGTTTTTTGTTGCTTTGGGGAATTTCAGTGCTGCTGCTATCCCTGTAATAGTAAAGCTACTGTTTTGCATATCTTCCTTTGTCTGGAATACCTATAGCTGTAGTATTTTGAGATACTTATCTAATGCTGTTGAATACCTGGTTTATAGAATGGTGGCAGTAGCTCTGCGGGCTGGATATCAACACTGGTAGTAGACTGCTGGAAATACATTGCAGCACTGAGGAGAAGGTTTCAATATACAATACAATACACCAGGTTGAAAGAGACCTTCAAGATCATCGCATCCAACCCATCAACCAATCCAACCCACCTAAACAACTAAACCATGGCACCAAGCACCCCATCAACCCTCTTCCTGAACACCTCCAATGAAGGTGACTCCACCACCTCCACGGGCAGCCGATTCCAATGGGCAATCACTCTCTCTGTATAGAACTTCTTCCTAACATCCAGCTTAAACCTCCCCTGGTGCAGCCTGAGACTGTGTCCTCTTGTGGAATATGGATTCATAATATATATCATGTGGCTTGAAAGAGATGCATAGTTTGATATGGGTAGCAACTGATTTCTGCGAACAATGATCTTGATAAATACCCTTTCCGCTTTTGTTCTTTTTGGTTCCTCTCCCCTCAATCTACAGAAATGTCTGTTCTTGAACATTAGATGCTTGGAAATTAGATACTTTGGATGCATGCAGATGCTTAGTTGTTGTAGTGGGAAGGATAGATCTGCATGACAATGGCTCAAATATATTAGATACATACAGGGTTCACTTAATGTGAGTATTTCAGAGAATTAATATTTGGCAGGAGCAGCATGAGTGATTTCTAAGATCTTTTAGAAAAAAAAACTTCCCTCCTTATGATTTACTTTGAAGTATAACACTTTCTTTCCAGAACTTGTTTCACTAGATTGGCTTTAAGAGTGTCAAAGGAATGAGACCTCTCTAAAGCGAACACTAAACTGAAGATATATATTTGATTACAAAGTGGATTGTGCGTAACAGTAATTTGTATCTCTAAATATCCTCTCATGCGGTAGATTTTCAGTTGGGATGTGTGAGTGGGTGTGCCTCATGCCACAAGTTTATAAAGCTTGTAGATAGAATGCAAGGTATTTCTGGAGTGTGTCTTTCACCCCTGTGTGTGCTAGGTGTCTCACCCTACAGGAAGTTTGTTGGGTTTTTTTTTAAACAAACAAACAAACAAACAAAACCAAACAATGAAAGCTCAACCAACCCACACCAGAAGCAGAACCAAACCAACCGACCAACAAATCCGAATTTAATTTAAACTATCAGGCTTAACAATAGTGTAGGTAAAAAAAAAGTTGCATGGCAATTGGCACACAACATTGCTCAAATGCAATGACTGCTTGCTCAGATCATTAGAGTCATAGAGAAGGTAAAAATAAGAAAGTAATTAGTCAACATAATGGTGTTTGCAGTAGAAAAGATATTACTTCTTGCCTGGGCAAGTAAACTACACTTGAATGCTATGAAATGTCACTGCTATTTTAATGTTGCTAGTGTAGTTTAGCCTGTCTCTAGTTTTGGGACTTTTTAGGGACTGTTCTAACTTTTTCCTTGCCTCAGGATGGGCCTGTTAGCACGCATTGTGTGCTGACGATAATCTTGATTTTTATATAAATACTTTTTTATCCAATTGCAGATAACAAGGAAAATGTTGTCATTGCACTGAACAGGGTTCTGAATTGTGATTATCTAAGGAACATCCTAGTAATTTAGCAATATGGGATTTCTCTGTTTTGTTTTGTTTTTTTCTTAAGACTGAAAGACTACTTTTTTGCCATTGTGGTTAACCAGTAACCGGGGGTAAAGTTAAAGAAATGCTTCCCCTGCACCCTTCCCCCTGGCAAGTCCCCATTTCTTAAACCTCCTGATAAATCCTAAGCAGCTACATGAGTCTTATTACTCCAGAGAATTTGAACTCATAACATGTGAGTTGAAAAAAGGACTCAAAGCTGCTCACCAATCTAGAATGAAACATTTCTGCTCTGCAAGACTTGCCTCAATAAAGAATAAATCTGTAAATCATTAACCGTATATTTCTTTCCTCCCCTTTCTCCCCCACCCCAAGTGTGCCATTGTTGTGTGTACTGGTTTAAGGCAGACACCAACCCCTTGCAAAGTCATCACGGCTGGAATCTGCTATAGCACTTGCTTTAAAATCCACTTTGATCAGTGAACATTAACCAAAGTGTCGACAAAAGGTCATTCGGCCTCAGGGAAGAAGTAGAAAATTTTATGTACAGAACACATTGCAGTGAGTACAGGGTCATTATAACGATGAGAATAGCTGTTGTGTTTGGGTTTTCATGGTGTGGGTTGTGGGTTTTATTTATTTTTTTTTTCCTTGGCTACTATATGACTTTGAACTTGGCATGGAAGCACAGGCACTGAAGCAAAAACTCCTCCCTCCAGTGATCACATGGGCCCCTGTGAATTCTTGACAGGGCCAGTAAAGAGCCATGTCCCACAGCAGATATCATATTTTTGACATAGGACTTCAATTGCAAAAATGTTGATGACCCCTGCAAATGTATTGATTTGTTTCTTCTTTTTCTTGTTTTCCCCCCTCAATAGACCAAAGTGTTGTTTGTAGTTAGAAGAGGAGAAGAAAGCTAGTGAAACCGAGTTGAATCTACTTCTTAGAAGCCTGGGTTATCAAACTCATTAATCTACATGTCAAGAGGCTAGGAATGAATAATTGTGTGTAGAATTTATCTGCCAACATGATAGCTACTTTTCAGCTCTCTCTTCAGAGCTCTTTCATTGTGCTTGGCTTTATTATATGCTTTGTCTTTTCTATTTCTAGTCTGTTGGGGAGGTACAGAAATATGTACCTCAGCACTACAGAGGACAGTTGCTTTGAAACATGACACTGGTTAGTTCTTTGCATGCACGTTTATTCTTGCCTAGGTGTTTAACCATCAAAGCAGCTTGCAAGATTTACTCTTTGTTCAAATGTTAATTCTTAGCATTATGAATATTATTTTACCCCCAAAAAAAATCACCTTGGAGGTAACATCTTTGTGCCATTTTTGACAGCTTTGTGGATTGTATAAGCTGCTTTATTTAAATACTGTTATTGTTAGTAAAGCTTATAAATGATGAGGATTCAGAGTAGTTTATAATAATGATGTTTCAAGAATCTGAGTGGAGCTGAGATGCTCTCTGTTTCCTACAGGCACCTTCGTTGCCATGAAAGACAAAAATCCATAACCAAAGCTGGTGTGATGAGAGTGGCAGAAAGCAGCTTCTGTGATGCTGTGGAAGTCATTTGAGTCAGAATATTTTGTAACTTTCTTTCTGAAAGGGCATTGCCCCAGTTCTGGTCCTGAACTCCTTTTATGTTATATGCCAGTGTGGCAATACAGTAGTTTAACAGATTTATCCAGAATTTACTCTCTGTTCTTTCTTTCTTTTTTCTTTCTTTTTCTTTTTCATATACTGGGTTTGGATGTGTTGATCTTCCTTACTGTGTGTGCTTTCAGACAAACTGCTGTTTGATTCTGATACCAGAATTTTGTTTCAAATGCATAATAAGCTGTGGGTATTGGTGATTTCTTGGGTATATGTAGTGTAATTCAGCGTGGGGTTTTGTTTTGTTTTGTTGTTATTGGTTTGGAATTTTTTGTTTGTTTACTAAGATCTATAATAATGTACCACAGTTATGGCCTTTGCTGTAAAAATCATTAGACTTGTCTCTCTCTTACCAATATCCAGGAATTCACAGACAGGAGTAGTAGCTATGTTGGTACTCATAACAAAAATTATGTTTACTGTTATATGCCTTTCTTTTTCCTTTTCCTGAGCTCTGAGGCATTTGTCCCGTTACCTGGCACAGCTGAAATGTTCACAGTGTTATTACCCAGGTGTTGCATTTCCATGCCTTTTTCTAGTAATCCATATGACAGTGGTAGAAAAATTCAGCATTTGGCCCTCACTGCACTGATATCACACTGATATAATTTGACTGGTGAAAGGTAAATAGTTTATTTTTAAGGGATCATGAACGATGCATTCTCATATTTTCACCAAGACACAGTGTAATATTTGATGAAATGAAAATCTGTAATGAGAAAGGGAGGGAGTTTTATACTGAGTGTGTGTATGGTAACTCAGAACACTGTTTATTGTAACAGAACGAAAGTACTGCAAGTCTAAGTGGTTTCAACGATGGTTCCTTCATCCCAGGAGCATCTGAACCCAGCTTCTGCCTTGTCAGCCACATTTACGATGTGTTCATAATTAAATGTCCACGAAGCTCACAGCATGCTGACCACAGAGGGGCCATAAGCAGTAAAGATAAATGAGAGAGAGAGATGTAATATCGCTTCACTTGTGGGTTTAGTCTGATGTTAAAGATTGTCAGTGATAATTATTAATATGTGACCTGGTTGAGTCTTTATGTGAACAATCACAATTTTAATAAAGTGGTAAACTCTGTTCTCTCTGTGTAATCTCACTCTATATTTAACTGGTTTAGAATTAAATCCAGGGTATCAGGACAAATTTCCATTATTGAAAAATAATGTGCTAGCCTATTAATGTAAACATGCTGCTATGAACATTTTTTATTTAAAGCTTAGATAAGAGTAAAATTTGAATGAGAAATGAAAAGAATAGCTATAGTCTAAGCTTTGGTAAGGATCTAATCTGATTTGGTCAATTGTTTGTCACTTCAAACAAGTCTCAGGAATCCTTAATTGTTAATATCAATAAAGAATAGCTGGATGTGCTGGTTATGGCATTTATAATCCTGTGTCCTTATGTACTTAAAACTCCAATTTACTGCAGTGTGTCCACTGACCTGATTGTTGCCAAAACTATCATCTTTGTGGAGCTGGAAAAGTGCTTTCTTGTTCTATTTGATATTTTAGACTTGCCACTTATCTTGCTTCTACTTCTGTCTCTTAATTTTATTTATGGACAATTGACCAGAAGACATATTTCAGTTTACTGTAATATAAAGGCGTTTGCAATGAAATGACAGCTTGGGACTGGCACACTGCTAAAACCTGCCCACTGAATGTTTAAAATGACTTATCACTTATTTACTCCAAATAACTGCAACTGTACAAGGGGGTGTTTTTGTTCAGTTATACCAGGAAATGACATTGTGATACAAAATATTATTTTTGAAAGACCAGAGAGTATACCAAGGCAACAAGTTGCTATAGGTAATGGTGTTTTGGCTTTTTTCATTTGGAGTGATAAATGCTTACAGTGGTGCATCTGAATTTTGCTTCTGTTTTCCATCATTGCAGAGGTGGAAAGAAAAAGAATGAATTGTAAAAATCAGCTATTTTAAAATAACCTCCAAGGTTTTTAGGTTAGGTTACTTCTTTTGTTGTTTCAGAACGAGTAATTTTACATTTTTTCACATAATGAATTATTTTATTTCCTATTTAGAAATAAACATTTTGGAGTGTGTCCTTCTTTCAAAGTTTATTTTATGGCTGGAGCTCCCATCTACTTTGCTGTATTTTCACTTACATAGCAGCTGCAGTTACGAGTTATTACTTACCTAGATACCCATGACCTACTCTAACACACTCACAAATACTTGTTCTCTGTTTCACAATAGTTTTTTTCTGAGAGGTGACTGAGGGGTAAGTGTGGGTAGGTAGAATTAAATAACAGATATGTTTCATCCTGCTCTTATTGAAGAAGTTAATGGGTGTGTTTGCGAAGTAAGATGCTAAGGAGCCATAATAAGAGAAACTATCTTAGAACATTTTAGTCATTTTAGTTTTAATTTGGAAAGAACAGTGGAAGCTTGGAGGTGAAAAGTCTGTTTCTTTAAAATGACTACAGGGCATAGTCTGAGCACAAAATACTACCAAAACATAGTTTTGGTACTAATATGGGTGCTTATTCAATAACATCTTTATGCTATTGTGCTGTGTATTGAAATGTTGCCTGAATATCTGTGCTCTAAAAGGCACAGTTCATCCCTGAGTCCAACCATTTCTTTAACTTACCAGTGTATGCAAACTACTAAAGCTACTTAAGTGATATGTACATCACAATGGATAGTAGTTTTATGACATTAATAAAAGTAATTATATGCATTAATATGTTAAAAAAACCCCACAACCACAAAGCAAAAGGCAAGGAAATGTTTATTAAATGCAATCATTTATTGGAAATAAAAGCTACAGCATTGTCTTTGTTTGTTTGATTAGCCCAAGCATTTTATCAAAGTTTGCCTGTCAGACTTGCATGTCTTTGTGAACCTAATTGACGCTAATAGATCTGAAAAGAGGAGGAGTAAACTTAGAACATAATGCTTATATAAAGATACAGAGAATTCCTAACCAGTTATAAATGCATCAAAGTGCTTTCACATGAAAAGCTTAAACAAAGGAATAACATTTGGATAATAAAGAAGTCCATTACGCTTAAATGCCTATGAACAGGTGAAAACAGAAAAAAAAAAAAAGCCAAACCAAAAAAAAAAAGGTGTTCTGTCAAATCAATACTTGTAGTGCAAAATTAATCACACATTTGACAAGACACGATTCTGTGTTATTTCCACCTCCTGTATCTGATTTCATCTGAACATCCATTATTAATAAAATAGTCTCTCGCAAGAAATTCATTATCCCAGAATAAATACTTTAATTTTTTTTTGGGATAAAAATGTAGATTTGAAATATTATTTCACAATTCATCCAGTACAGATATTTCTGGTGAATATTTTTCTCCATCTCATTTAAATAATTGTATCTTTCTCCCATTAGTTCTGTTCACATCATACTTATCCTTTTCTTATTTTACACGCGACTCAACTGTGCAACTGTGGCCTACATACAAAATGTCACTCAAGCTAATAGAGGCTGAGCAGTCTTGATTTTGAGAGTACATAATATCAATCTGTTTCATACAGATTTATTTCGTTATTTTCTACAAATAAATATGAGGACAGTGAAAATTGAGTACTGCTTCTCAGTGCTGTGAACAGAGAGTTTATGTAAAAGTCTATTAGTATTGTAAATGGTGATGAGTCTGGATGGTGGGAGGAAACAAAATGGAAAGATCTAGTCTGGTTTCTGCTGAAATAAATGCAAAGAAATATTGAGGAGAGTCAACAGTCATGATTATTCAGATTAGGATTGTTGAGAGCTTTGTGAGGGTCAGATCTGAAGGGCTTCATATTCAGAAGAGAGGACAGAAACCTTCTCTGAACTAAATTGCAACTTCACATTTTAATCCTATGTAGGAAAATCTTTGTCAGTGACTTTTTTTGTGTGTCTGTGTTCCATAACCTACTGAATAACTTTTATATATCAGATTGTGTTAGTCTGTATTTCTGCCTTGCTACTAAAGAATTTAAAATAAATTGCAAAGTTCTGAGCATTTAAATCAATATAACTGTAACATTTTTTGCTTTTGTTTTGTGTATAGCTTTTTAAATCTGAAAAGAAACAGAATGAAACCACATATTTGATGCTTACTTCTGAAAAGTAAAATATAGAATCTGAATATCTAAAACATGGTCATTTCCTTGCATTCAGAATCACAAGTATTGGGATCCATTGTTCAAATACAAAAGTTCATCAGACCGTATCTACATCAGTGGATTGCTACTCCTCCTTTTTTTTTTTGTTGCCTGAGTAATAGTGAAATGAGGTAATTGAAGTACACCTTTTTGTTGAAACATATTAAGTTCTCATTGGCAAACTTTAGAATGAAAATGTGAGTGTTAAACTGTATTCCTTTGAGGTAGACATTTGACTGTGCAGTTACTTTTACATTATTTTATAATGTTGACAATTTTATACTAGATATTCAGAATTCATTATAATAATAGAGCATTGTTCAGAAGACACATTTGCCTAGGTGCTAGATAATGAAATATGATAATATACTTTACAAGGCTGCGATGTAATAAAAGAGTTCAAATTTGCTATATAAATGTAAAGAAGTAAATAAAATTACTGCAGATGATACATTTTGTTCCCAGTACGCATTATATATAATAAGCAGAGTTCATTGTGGAGGTTTTGAAAAGTGTCCAACTGGCTTATGAAATTTTACTGGATTTTAAACCCATTATCTTGGGACGTGCAATGGGGCTGAAGTTTAAACTTTGTAAGTACACATGCCATTGACTAACCCCATGTATCTATGAAAAATTCTTAGCTAATTAGGTGCTATTAAAAAAATCCTCCTTCCTTGTTGTAGATACTTGATAGTTCTCTGTATGGTTAATTTAGAGGACAAAAGGTGGAAATTATGGCCTGTTGAAGTTAATGGTAAAACTCAGTCATTTTTCTGGCTTGAGTTGGGATGTAATACAACGCCAGCTTGAACTGTAATTTAAATTTGAACAGTTGGTGTCAAAATCAATAAATAAATGTATTTTAAAAAGAAAACAAACCTCAAACTAGCAGATGTGTGTTGTCAGGCATTGGCCACAGTGACTACAGCTAGGAACTGAGTGGCAGTCAATGCTAGGAAAGTCCATGATCCTGTCTGTCACTGAAAATGGGTAAGGCACACAGCAGTTATTTCTTCTTTTTGGAAGTACATAGTGAGTACTTAATCTTTAAGAGAAGGAGAGGCTTTAGGATTCAAAATACTGCTATTTGTTCAGTGTTTCAGTGAAATTATTAGGGAAAACCAGCTTTAAGGACTTTGTGATAACTTTGGAGATACCAGTTTGCCTGTGTATAATTTTGTGGTGGGTTAACGCCCATTCTGAAAACAAAAAAACCAAAGCAGGGTGGAGGGTACTTTGCACTCCCTGCAGGGCGTTTTTTCCCCTGGGGAGCTGAGTCTGTTCCACTCCCCCTCCCTGGGAAGCTAGGGTATGAAAAAGCAGGACATTGCAGCTGTTAGCCCTCCTTTTGGCTCCTGCCTCTGCTGGATGAGAGCTACTGCAGTTGCCCTCCTGCTCCTCTGCCACATGGTCAGACCTGATCCTTCTCCCTGCTGCCTCCATGCCTCTTCAGAGAGAAACTGGTTTTGTATTCTTCCTCTTTGTCCCCCTCCCATCCATCCCTGTTCCTTGCCCTTGTGAATCTTACATGTTATTGACACACACACATATATATTGTTTTGTTTTACTTTGTTTTAAAAAAAAACCTATTTAACTCTCTACTTCCAAGCTGACTCCAAATTATTGTTTGGTGGATTTGCTCCTTCCTTTTTTTCTACTCTCTGTTGGGAGGGAGGAGGGGGAGTGGGGGAAGAGATTCTCAGCCTTGCCCCCATCTGAGCCCTTAACTCCCAGTTAAGGCTCAAACCACCACAATTTTCTTATTTTTTTCCCCCTACATATAAAGTAGGATGGTGGGGGTTTTGTTGGTTTTTTTTTTTTTTTCTTCTTCTTGTTAGTGGTTTTTTTGTACAGCACTGATTGTCTTGGAACTTAATTGAGTTATAGTGACAGTCTAGGTTTTTTTTTCTGGTGAAAGAGGAAAAAAGTGGACTTTTATTTTTAACTACATTTTTGTTGCTGTTTTTAACGGCTTGTTTCTTGTTGCTGTCATTGTAATTTTGATATGCTCATGTTCTTTGCTTCACCTTGAGTGAGGACACTCTATGAAACTTCTGGCTCTTGTTGTCCAATTGTAAGCTTGTACAGGATCACAAAGAGTTTGATTTGGGTGCTCTAATTGTGCTCCTGTTTTGTTCTAGTGACATAATAGAAGCAGATGTTGTGTTAAACATAACTTTTCCCTTGTAGCTAGTATTTGATCAATATAATGGTGATGTTCACTTACCCCCCTCCTCGAATGCATGAACTTTCATTTTTCAATATAAATGACAATCATCATAAGTGAAAAAAATGTCTCCTGATGCCTTTCTGAGCGGCATTTGTAGAATGCCAACTTGAGGGAAAGCTTCCTGATTCTTGATTCATAAGGCTTTTTTTCTTCATGTCAGAGATAAGATCTCAAAGTGAAAGGAACTAGTTCTGTAAAAAGCTAAGCAGGTTTCTTCATTCAGCTATAGGGAAGTTGACCATGAAATATACTCTTGGGCCTTTCACTAAGTGTTTTTATTACTTCTCTTTATTTTGATGACTTCTGAAGTTATCAATGAGCTGCTAAGGTTGAGGCTGAGAACTGTTATAAACTCATATTCCAAAATATGAATTAATTTCTTCATCAAAACAGATATTTCTTCCTTGTTCTGACACAGACTTTGCGGATTTGTGCAAAGCTCTGTTGTAATGATAAAGAGATACATAAAGAGGATATCAATTCGATAATAAGACCTTAAAGCTGACTTTTCTTTCTCAACTCATAATATGTATTTTTTTTTCATCAAATATTTGGTTTTGATATTACAAGAAGCAGTTTTATTGTTTTAGGATACCTCATTCTTTTTTTCATTTGTCCTGCTAGGACTCTATCAGCTTGGGAGTCACTCTGAGCCTAGAAATGCAGGCATATAACAAGAGAAGAAATACCACTGTTTTGTAGGGGATGTCATAACTCAAACTTATTTGACTAAGACCTGTGACTGATAAAATTCCTCTACAAGAGAAGTTTTTTGCTATTAATGAACATTCAACGTAATTGGATTTTCACTTGTGATTTGTGTGACCTGCCCTTCTTTTTAACCTGATCTTTCCTACTGTAAGTTTCTTTTCTGAAACTGAAGGACTGTATGTAATATATTTGGTAAAAATGTTTTATGCTTGTGAGATATGAACAGATGTTTAGAAAACAAAGCTACTAGTCACTGGTTTTGTTACAGCTACACTAGTGATCAATTGTATGAATATTACAGAATAGCTATATTGGAATGGATGTTTCAGAGGCATTTCAATCAAAAGTGGTGCCATTCTGAGCTTGAAACACAGGCTTAGATTTATTTTTCTAGCCGTGCAATCCTCAAAGATTATACTTCATGCCCCATTTTCAGGCGTGTCAACATCCCTTACAAAATGCAAAGATGAGAGTTATTTCATAGAGGTGGCACAAAGTAATACAATAAAATAGATTTATTTCATCTTAATTTATTTAAAATGTGCATAGACTGAACTGGAGTAAAATCTGTGAGATGAAATATCTTGTTCACATGAATATATTGGAGAAGAAAATACCAACACTGTTCTAACTTTGAAGGGAAAAGAGGAACATGTGGCCTGCTTTTCCTAGCACGGGTGGAAATTGTTCTGTTTTGTTGGAGTCCAGAAGAATATATTCATTGTTGTATGGGCTGTCCTGTAAACTCTGGAAATCCTGTTCAGTGGCTACTGAAAGTCAGGACTTTTGTTTCTTTCCCTGTCTGGGCCCCTGATTTGAAGCAATACTTAGTGATGTAAGGCACAAACAATAAACACAAAACTTACTTTTAAATATCATTAATATTAGTGCTGAGTATAAAGCTGTACTACCTTATTGGAACCAGGAACATCTAAGCTATGATTAATCTTTGCTTAGAAAATGAACAGTCTGACAGCCTAGATAGCAAGCCTTAAGTAGATAAATAGTATACATGTAGTCTAACTTCATTGTTCTGGACAGTAACTTCTCACATAGTTTGGGCTATGGTCCCTAGGATGTCCTTAACCACAATCTAAACTGAAATTGCTCTAGAACTAGTTCTCTGCACTCCCCTTGATACACGCTTAGTTTGTACTTTATCTAATATGTTATCCAACCTTCTCCCCACCTACAACATTTCCATCTTTCCTCTCCATGCTCTGTTTTGGCATATAAGTGACTTAAAAGTTAGGCTTTTGATTTTTTTATTTCTTTTAAAAAATTTCTAGGGTTTTCTCCCCCCACTTCAAGGGAGACCACCTGCGGACCAAATGCTGTCCTTTAGGGTATTCTGTTTCAGCTTGAAAGTGTCGAACTGCCAAAACCTTAAGTGATATGCCTCTTTCTGCAGCTCTGTGCTTGCTGGCTGTGAATCTCAAAACACAAAATGCATTAGGTGGTGTAATGAGAAGTACTTTTAAGATCTAGTTCTAACTTGGGCCAAGCATCTGCAGATATGCATAAATATCTAAAGAAAGCATCTTCTTAGACAGTAGATTGAAGTCAAATGATCTAATTCTATAAAATTACTACACTATGCCAGTTAATATTAAATTTTACTTCTAAAATTCCATCAATTTTTGTTAAAAGCTCATGATTAGCACTATTCTGACAAAAGCATCACTGATATTTTAAACTGATATCATGCTAAATAAATACATAAATAAAAATTTTAAGATACCCCAAATGAATGCCAAGATCTATGATGGATGTGTTATACTTTGTATGAAAAAATAATATTTAAGCACTGCTTTTCCTATATGAGAGCAGCAGTAATGTTTTTCAAATAGTAGCTTTTAGTTTTGTCAGTGTTACAGTGAAACCTGCAGTGAACACAGAAGCAAATACATGCTGTTTATGTCTAACAGAGTTAAGTGTAGAGTATGGTGTTGGCATTGCAAGTGAGGAGTTCTTACCAAGGAGTGTCTTCAGATCTATAAAATCCTCTAGAGGCTGAAGTCACTTGGATCTGGCTTGACTGCATTAAAAGGGCATTGCATGACACAAGCTTTAGATGAGTGGTTTTATCTATTTCTAGTGCTACAGCAGTCAAGTTTCCTGTGCTGCTTTTTACTTGAGGACTACAAGTGGTCACATTGTGTTGGCTGATGTGTGAAAGTGTGAATAATATCAAAATAAGATTAACAGGAAAAAAAAATAATGTAAAAAAATAGCATTACCAGGGCTTTAACAAATATTGCCAGAATGTCAGGTTCTGGTGTCAGAGCACCTTAACACTGAGAATACTTTTTTATGTCAACTACATTGCTTTCTTTAGCTCCATCTCTGTAAATACAGTCTGTTAGGGACACAGCTGAGCACCACAAGTAAACACAAAACACTGTAGTGTTAAGCCCTGAGGAAAAGGTGGCAGCCTCAGGAGCCTCTGACATCAGACAGAGACTTTTTGCTCTTATGTGTCTAAGGTGAGAAGAAGATAAATGTCATGCGTGCAGGAGACCAGCACCACTGCATACTAGAAGTGCCACAAACAAAACCAGTATCAAAACCAAGAGACACAATTTGGATTGCATCGACAGTAAATTCATCAAACCTCTCTAGCTCGAAGATGACTGCCAGATAATTCAAGCATGGACAATCACCACAAAAATGTTGTAGAAATGATTTATAAATTCCCACCTGCCAATATTGCATTTACTGTCCTAAACAATGATGGGTGGCACCCAGAGGTGATTACTTTGTTGCATTTGAACTAAATACACAGGCTTCAGTTTACTTGCATTTGCATTGTTTGCCATATGGATTCAATTTTACTCTATGCACACCTAACATAGCAATGTAGTAACAAAAATGGTAAAACAGCTCAAGTTGTATTTTATGAAAATCATTTAAATGCACTGTTTTAGAACTTGAGTAGATATCAGGTTATCATTAGTTCAAAATAAATGAACATTGCATGTATTATTTAGCATATAAAATGGAAAAAGTTGAAAAGGACATGAGGTCACATTTTAACTGAGTGTGCTAAAAATCATATACCTCAATAACAGTTTAATCATTTTGTCACTGTTAATACATCTTTCTTGAATGAATATTGCTCTGTTGACTTCGATTTTGGGTTCAGTTGATCATAAAAGAAAATTTGAATAATTAAAAATTTCACGTGCCTTTGAACAGGCTCTTGAACCTCTGCTTTTTGCTCTGAACACCTGAAGTAGATAATATTACTGAACTGTTTGAAGGATACGATGCAAAAGTGAGATGAACTCTTAGATTTGCTTCTGTTTTAATCTGGAGTGGAATACAAAAATCACAGCTGGTTATGAGCAGCTATTGGCAAAAACTTCCATTAGTGTCAGGTATTGTGTTTTCCTGTTCTTTGACGCTCACTGGACTACAGGGACACTGGTATAATGTGATGTATAGTGGAAAAAAGTGTAGAGCTGCAAAGAGATGGTGGTGGCATAATGCACAAATTCTTCTCTGATATGTCTTCTGCACCCCATTTGGTGGTAACAGCTATGGAAAAAATAGTTAATTTCCCAAGAGAAGGCATACTATACATGTTCAGTGACTAAAACATTAAATAGGAGAAGCAGAATAACACAAAACCCACAGACTATGGTGTTACCAATTTTATGTCACAGTATTGACTGAACTTGGCATTATGTTTTGTATAACACAATGTCCAAAGTAATGTAATTACAAATCCCTCTTCCTTGGTACCTTAAATATCTGCTAGAGAAAAATGTGACACACATGGAAGAAATAAATATATGATTTGTAATGCTGAGTATCAAACATTTTATCTAAATACTATATTTTTTCTTATGCTCAGGATAGGCTTATTTGTTTTGAAACCTGTTCAGTTTTCAGTTATGCTAATAGAGGACAGAATGTCAATGTTTCACATCTCTCCTATCTCATACCATATTTGTATTTGCTTGAGGATACAAATATATGTACATAAAAATTTCACATAGGAAGTGCAGGTGATACCATCTTGAAAGTCATGCTGAGACTTGGATACCTGACCCAAAATTCTGTTATGCAGTTCCTTCATATACAAAACTTACAAGTGTGATAGTAAGCTGCTTTGAGTTTATTGACTTTTGGGTAAATTTGATAGGTTCATTTCTCATTTATGTTTCATTTAAAATATTGCTGGTGCCTGTGGTTTGTCTTCCCCTCTTACAAAAGGGGCTTTGATTCAGCATTTCCTTGAGCAATGATTACATGTTATTAAGTGTTGTGAAAGGAGAGAAGATGGGGGTTGTTTGGACTTAATTTGTCTTTAAGCTGTGATTCTTTCTAACTGTAACATACAAGATTCAGGGATACTCTTTGTCAACTTGTCAATCTTTAGACTTCTTTAGTTTTGTCCAGCAAAGTTTGTCCTTTATTAGTGTTTACAAAGCATTTATTAATAGTATTTCTATAATTAAATCATAGAATCAGTAAGATTGGAAAAGACCTCAAGGATCATCAAGTCCAACCTGTCACCCAAGACCTCATGACTACCAAGCCATGGCACCAAGTGCCACGTCCAATCCCCCTTGAACACCACAGGGATGGTGACTCCACCACCTCCCTGGGCAGCCCATTCCAACGGCTAACAACTCTCTCTGTGAAGAACTTCTGTGAAGAACTCACCACAAGCCTAAACTTCCCCTGGTGCAGCTTGAGGCTGTGTCCTCTTATTCTGGTGCTGGGAGAAGAGACCAACCCCCTCCTGTCTATAACCTCCCTTCAGGTAGTTGTAGACAGCCGTAAGGTCTCCCCTGAGCCTCCTCTTCTCCAGGCTAAACAATCCCAGCTCCCTCAGCCTCTCCTTGTAGGGCTTGTCCTTGAGGCCTCTCCCCAGCCTCGTTGCCCTTCTCTGGACACGTTCAAGTGTGTAAATTTCACAGCAAGAGTGAAACACAAAGTTGAAGTTTTAGTCAAAGGTTCATTTTGCCTACAAATAAGGCTGTTCGAATTCCTAATATAGTCTTACCTCCTCTGAATTTCCTGTGTTGTTCCAGCCAATAAGACCTAATCTATTATTCCACAATGAGTTGCTCCCTACTATTAAGAGCTGAAGGAGCACATGGTGCCCTTTTACTTCATTCTCTTGTCATGTTTGAGCATGACACTGTGGTTCAGTTGCCGCTTACTTTAGCTTATGATGTCAGAAGTGAGAAAGTACTAATAAGAAACCTCCTTAAAAATAGGTAGTGTCTGTATAAGTATTACAGACATCATCTATTTCAGCAAGAGTAATGTTACAAAAGGGGATGTTGCATTTTGGGATTTTGTTTGCTTTTCTTACTTTTTAAACATTTATATTACAAAGAAGTTGTTTTTTTATTGTGTTTTTGCATTGTTCTGATATTTTCTCCCTGCTGTACAGACTAATTGTTAATTATTATTTTACTTAAAATACTAAACTTCTGCTTTACTAAGCATTCATCTGCCACGAATAAAGCCTCAAAACTGGTTTTGGTTTTGATATGTGTTAAGGGGGGTTCACAGTCTTGATTTCTCTGCAGCTGAGTTCATAGTAACAGATTTTTAAAATGTGACTATGAAAGCAGGTAAGTTATATTTGGTTGTTTTTCTGGGATCACATTATTCAGCAAACGGTGCTGTAAAGAAACTACTGGGAAATTAATAATTATGGCACAATGGATGGATGAGTTAACAGTTTACCAGGTAATTATGCTCTCATTTTGCTGTTTTTCTTTCCACATTTGATCCTGACTTTTGTAAGGAATTAACTTCTCTAAATCCCTGGTGAGGCTAGCCAGATGAGTACTAGCATTTTTATATTGAAATGTATTTTGAATATTTAGCTTCCCTATGAGAGTAGTGACTGTCCATTCTGGAGTGTGCTTTCCTTAGCTCACTTGAGCATGCCTATAAATATAGCATGAATTAAACCATCAGTGTTTTACTGTTCTTACCCTGTTGCATCTCTGCCAATTTCTCTTCTGCTTGCAGCGCCATTCACACATGAATTCATAATTTGCTGAAAGGAGGTTGTAGTAAGGTGGCTGTTGGTTTCTTCTCTCTAGTGACGAGTCACAGGACAGAGGAAATGGCTTCAAGTTACATCGTGGAGGTTTGGATTGGACATAAGAAAGCACTTTTCACTGCACAGGTTATCCAACACTGGAAAAGGCTGTCCAGGAAAGTGTTTGAATCCTCATCCCTAGAGGTGTTTAAAAGATGCAGAGTTGGGGTGCTAAATGACAAAGTTTAACACCAGAAATGGTAGGGTTAGATAATTGTGAGACTTAATGATCTTAAAGATCTTTTCCAATTGAATTGGTTCTGTGATTCCATAGACTGTGCATTCCTTCAGCTGAGCTTCAGTCTTGGTTCTTAAAAAATTTCTGTGTATAGTAAGTCAGGCCTCCTTTGAACATGCTGATTTCAGAGAAAAGTAAGTAATCATTTTCCTCAGTGAGTTGTCTTACACTCCATTAGCGACATTTCCAACTTGACATGAATCTTCTTTGAAATATATCAACATTTTTTTGTATGTGCAGTGTACAAATTATTGTCAAAATAGTGTCTTACCTAAACTCCTTATCAGAACAGATATGCATGTGCAAACCTTACCCAGTTTCAAGTTTAACTCCTTTATATACCTTTACATTACCCTAGGTCATTTATAGTTTACCATCTCATATTCCACACTGCCTAATTTTTGTAGGATTCCTTCCAAGACTACATAATAGTGGAGCAACTTGTAGTGGTGTGTGGCCTTCCCTAGCAGTAATTTCTTCCCTTGGGCATTGAAATTGATTTTCTTCATCTTGGCATGTGAAGAGTGCCTCTTGGCCCGACTCTCCCACGAGCATTGGCATTGGAAACAAATCATGGGAATGCTACAGCTTTTAGGGCATTCATTATGGCAGCATCAGGAAGAGGAGAATGTTTTTAGGCAATTTAGCTCAGAAACACCATTTACTGTGGGCTGCATTCTGGCAGATTGTTTTGGGGTAATAGGGCAATTCATTTTACCTTTACCTGTGAAGGAGAGAGGCAGTACGTGCCACATGAGAGAACGCACCAGGCAGGATTCCTCTGCTCACGTTGTGGTGAGGGTGAGTGAGCCCTGTACTATTGCCTGTGTAGAGCTGGTATGTTATAGCTTCTGTGTATGTATTTAGGTATGTAATACCTTTATGGTTAACACTGGGCTAAGTACTTGAGTGGAGCTTGTCTCTGAGAAATTACTTCTTGGGTAGCAGAAGGACTGCAGATAGGGCAACTCATAAGTAATAAATTCTCTTTAAATTGTATACATAATAGTTAGAAAAATGCATATAGAGTAAGTTGTGAGCATTCTCTTTAATTCTAGCTAGCACAACTGGAAATATTTAGAAGTGAATAGTTGGCCTATTCAGCACAGGAATAAACATATGTTGGTGAAATGTGTGATTCTATTTAATCTCAGTGTTGATTAGAAGACAATTATCAGCCAATATCTTGAAAACACTGAGGAAAAAAAAAGGTAAACCAAACCCTCTACTTTTCTGGGTTAAATTATCAAAAAACCCCAGATGTGATTTACATTTATGTAATAAAAAGATACTAATATAAGGAATGAATTACATTAGTAGGCAAAACTCCTGTTAACAGGTAGTTAATATAAGAGAAGGATGATAGAAGTGAGATGGCAAACTAAATGGGTGAATAACCTATGTGTATGAGATTTCACGATAAACGAATCTAAACAGCAGTCATTAAGTATAATTTTAACAAGATCTCAAGAACAATAGTATAAGCAATTGAAGAGGCAACAACCCATGGTGGGGCTGTAGTGTGTTCTTTCCTTCAGTGATTGTGATAGTATGCTAATTGTAGTTGTCAGTAACAACATCCTTTCGTGAGCAGAGGAATTTCAGTGTCATCTTTACATGAATGTATTGTGAAAGGGAAGATACAGACAACTCTATAAAGAAAAAGGGAAGAAAAGGAAGGGGAAAGGGCTGAAATAGGTAGCAAAAGAACTTCAGAGAAGAGCATTTCAGATAAATTGAGTAATAGTCATAGTAATATCATCTGCTTCCTTTTGACAGGGTACAAAATGTAAAATAGAATTTTAAAAATCATGCTGCATTGTGAGGCTTCATTCGGTCTCATCTGTTACACAGGTACAAAGGACCCAGCCCTGAGAAAGGAGATTCAGCATTTTTATTTGGTGGTTAGAGCTCATTCTCTTCCTTCCTCTATCTCTGTAATATTGTGAACCCTCACTGCTTATATTCACATCCTTTGTAATTAGCATGCTATTGAGTCACGCACTTGCAGTATATTTAACCTCAACTCATGACACTGTAGCCATTATCATTTATATCAGGGAGGATGGTTGTTTGAAGACCATTACAGAGGACACCTTATTACTTTTACATGACAGATATCAATTACAAAAAAAAGTGTAATGAGACTGTAGTCACTGGAAGTCTATAAAGTCAAGTTTTAGTGAAAGTTCTTTTCTTTTCCACAGAGAGACATGAATAGTAAGATTTCTGCCATACTTGTATGTGAAGACATTAGAAAAAATAAGACAATTGTATGTAGAAATCTCTCAGAATTTTGAAGACTGTCTCCTGACATTTAAGGTAGGAAGGAAGGAATTTGATATACTGTAAATTCTAAACGTCAAGAACACAGGATGCTGGCTAATGCGTATGTAAGAGACCATGTCTTAATTAGTAGTTTTTTTCATAATGATGATTTCACCTGAGGAGTTTAGGAGGGGGTTGGTCTGCAGATATCTACATTGGAAAGACACTTAGTAGTAATACAGTGTTCAGAAAAAATTAAACTGTCATCTTTCTGACATCAGTGTATAAGAGGATCAGTCCTTCAAACTGAAAAAAATAGCCTCTAGATACACAGAGGAAGACAATTTTTCTAACACAAAAGTACCTTTAAAAGAAAATACTTCATTTTTGGCAAAAATAAAACTGGATTGAAAAGCAATTATTTTATTATTCTGAAAAAAATATTAAATCTCAAAATTACTTGTGTTGCTGTTTCATCTGAACTCTGTTTCATATAAATTCGTGGAAATGCTGGCACAGCTTGAGATATTTGAGGCAATGTTTGGTCCATCTTTTCCTCTGAGGCATTTAATGGTCTCAAAAACACTAACACAACTTGTCCTACTGCTTATGGACTTAGTATCATAATATCATAGTATCAGTCAGGGTTGGAAGGGACCACAAGGATCATCTAGTTCCAACCCCCCTGCCATGGGCAGGGACACCCTGCACTAGATCAGGCTGGCCAGAGCCTCATCCAGCCTGGTCTTAAACACCTCCACGGACGAGCCCCCAACCACCTCCCTGGATAACCCATTCCAGGGCTTCACCACTCTCATGGTGAAGAACCTCCTCCTCACGTCCAGCCTGAATCTCCCTACCTCCAGCTTCATTCCATTCCCCCTAGTCCTATCACTACCTGATACCCTGAGAAGTCCCTCCCCAGCCTTCCTGTAGGCCCCCTTCAGATACTGGAAGGCCACAATGAGGTCACCTCTGAGCCTTCTCTTCTCCAGACTGAACAGCCCCAGCTCTTTCAGTCTGTCCTCATAGGAGAGGTGCTCCAGCCCTCCAATCATCTTCGTGGCCCTTCTCTGGACACGCTCCAGCACCTCCACATCCCTCTTGTAATAGGGGCTCCAGAACTGGAGGCAGTACTCCAGGTGGGGTCTCACCAGAGCTGAGTAGGGGGGAGAATCACCTCCCTTGACCTGCTGGCCACACTTCTCCTGATGCAGCCCAGGATCTGATTGGCTTTCCAGGCTGCAAGTGCACACTGAGAGCTCATCAGTGTCGTCTCGTCCACCAGCATCCCCCAAGTCTCTCTCCTCTGGGCTGCTTTCCAGCCAGTCACTGCCCATTCCTATTCACTGCCCACTTCCTATTCAACTTCTAAGTATGCTTCACACAGTGGATAATGACTATTACACATGAATCAGGTAAGATGTAATGAATCATGTTGTTTCTGGAAAGATCTTTAAACTGAAGGAGTTGGAGAAAACAGAAGTAACAAACCATAATATGTATCTAGGAAGTGACTATAGCAGTATTTGTTTTATCACTCTTGCAGATTTTACAGGTCGTCTCAAACCTGAGGTTCTGAGTCAGCTCCCGAAAGGCTGGATGAGTGTGTTATGATTTCTGCTGATGTTCTCACAGTGGTTTGTGGAGCCATATAACTCATCTTTCTATTTTTAATTATCAGACAAATATAATAGTGTTCTATTTGCCAGATTCAAAGTAGTCAGAAATACATTTTGTCTTTTAACTCCTGTACGCTGCGAACTAATAAATACTATCATTGATTCAGTGTAATGTGGTGGGCAGAAAAGATGAGACACAGGTGCAAATTTAAGATAACCCTCTGGGAGCAATAGAAATTAGGTGTTAGATTGTTATCAAGAAACCAGATTTGATTTTTTTTAGATTTGGGCATGTGGACATCAGTATTATTTTTGTAACATCCTTCAGTTTTGTGCTCAATTTTTGAAGTTGTTTTTTACTGAACAATACTGAAAAAGAAATCTTTCTATATAGGCATGTTGTATTACTTATAGGGTTGCTTTTTTTAGGGTGCTAACCCAGGCTCATTGCTGAAGATGAAGATAAGTGAAATATTGTATTTCAGAGGACATGGTTTTACCTACAAAGATGTTGCAAAATCCGTCATCCGTAGTAGAAAACGTATTTAAGGAAAAAGATTGTTGGCAGGCAAATTAAGTCAGTTGCACAGTGTATTTCAGAAGCTGTACCTACATTCCTAGGCTTCAATCACATTGTACCTAGAAAAGGGGAATTTGTACAAAGCTGCATGAGCTTGAAAAAAATTTAGACGTTAGAAAAAGCATTTAGCTTAAATTTGTTTTTAGTGAATGAGGCAGATATTCTCTGTTCTGCAACACAGGACATTCAGTGAAATTGGAAAAAAGTAAGTAGAAAAGAAGAGGGAAAACAAGTTTTTCATCCCATACATGTTAAACAGTTTAGGAGCCCTTTCCCAGAAGCCCTCTGGCATGACTGTTTTAGCATATTAGACTATAGGAATAGAGTTTTCTAATATGATACATTGTGACCTATTAGGATTTTTTCTAAACATTAAATAATTTCTAAAGAGAAATGCCAGAGACAGAATATTAGACTAGATTGACCACTGAGGTCAGTTATCACCATTATATTGCTTTTGTTAGCACCTTTAGGTTTACTGCCTATGGAAGCTTTTTCACACTCTCCCTTCTTCTGATTTCCCCCGCCCTGTTACAATGCAGGACAAGCCAATCTTTTTGTAAGTGGATGAAAGGGAATTGTAAGGGAGAGAACTGCACAAAGGATATGAAGCTAAAGCACAAAATGTTGAGTTTTGCTTAGTTGCTCTTTTATAATTTGCCTTTTTCTTCTGATGACTGTTCTTAGTGAGAAGAAATGGTAACCACTAGAAGTATGCATGAGACTTCATCCCTTTAGCTGAAGAAGGGATTAAATAAAGGAAGCGTTTCTATGCTACTTATTTAGGTCATTATGCTACTTATTTAGGTCATTTAAAAGTGTCAGTATGAATAAATGGGAGGTTAGATATCCCCCTTTCACCTTAAATTTATAGGTTGAAATATGTACATTTTGCCTTATAAGTTTCTTAAAGCAAAGATTTTATTTTTTTTTTCAAAGTTCTTTATTTATCTTATTTGCACCGGGACTTGAGGTAGAAGAATATAGGGTAGAAATTGTTTGCATATTGGAAAATCCATGGCCAAGTGAAAAGTAAGCATGATGAATAAATTAATTTTAACTGAAAAGGCAACCTGTGAGCCTCATAGTCTTGAGGGTAATATGCACTGACATGTTACCTTGGTACTATCTTCCATGTGAAATTCTAACCTTTGCTCTTGTAACGGCAGTATTGCCTTTTTTTTTTTTCCACCCATGTGGGGAATAACAAGAGAGATAACTAATTTTTTATTAAACTTACTTAAAATTTCACAAGACCAGTTAACTAGAAATTTTTGGAAACACTTACCATGGAAAATTTGTGGTGCAGGTAATGCAGTGAGACATTGCTTCCAAAAGAGTTTCTTGTAAGCAGCAGAGGGGAAAACAACGGGTGCCAATCACTCCAGTGAAACTTCTTACCACAGAAAATACACACCTTTAGCTTTTATTTAACTTTTCAATTATTTTCTCTGAAAGTAACATTTTCAAAATGTAAGATCATTTCTCTGTAGATTACTACAAGCTGCTTGCTTTCTTCCTGCAAAAGCATGCTGTCTCTATTTAAATGACGGTAACCAATAATGGTATATCTGTAAACACTATCAACAGAGAAATAGTATCTCTGGAGTAGGCTAAAACTAGGTTTCATCACAACCTATTTGTAAATAATTTGAACCAAATACCTCAAGCTGAAAATGTAAATGTGTTTTTGTTTTCACTGTAGAGATGAGGTCAGCAGAAGTCTGCAACAAATATGATTACTTGGGTGGAGGTGACATGATTTACTTAAATCTGGCAATTTCCCCATTAAAGCATTGAAGCCTCAACTCATAAAGAGACTGCTTAGCAGATGAACTATAATGTCTTCTAGCATTTGTTATATTAAATGATTTGAAAGAAAAGAACAATTATAAGAATGAATGTACTTCTGTGCTGAATGAGAAAATTCCAGTTTTTACAGCAGGGGGTGGCTAATTTTCAGCAGATAAAATAGGGCTGCTTCATAAAAGCTTCTTTATAAATAGTGTACAATTAAATATGTATATATATATTTAGATTTATATGCCAGGATAGGACAATGCAAGGATAAATCACTTGATTGATTAGTTTCTTACACTCTTCCCTCACTTTAAATGCAGAAAATATTTCCCCCTTCACTTTCCTTCACACCTGATAAGAAAAAAAGATACTGCAGATCTCAGTACCGGTGGGTTTTGGGTGCATTGATGGATTTTCCCCCTCTTCCATCCCTCCAGTGTGCTACTTCTGATTAACAAGGGTTACTAAACTGGCTAAAATTTAAACTACTGCATTATGAGCTGAGTCACACAATAAAACCTGATGGATTAGCATAGTGTGTAGTTACAGCAACAGATGTCATATTTTCTATACATTCCATTGACTGAAAGTGACTCAAACAAGGGGATTCAGAGTAAAATCTGGAAGCCTATCTGAGCATATTAGAGCATGGTTTTGTCTTGGAAGAGGTTATACAGAGGTGCTTCCAGTGGGTTGTATTGCTGTTGTGGTGTGTGCAGGGGTTTTCTTTTGTCTCTGAGCATTTATATTTGCATTTGGAGTTTCAAGTGATGCAGGCAGGATTTGAGTCCAGACTTTTGGTCTGATCCACTAAGATGATGGTGTGTTCTGCTCTGCTAAGGCAGATGAGATTTGTAGAGAGAAGTGAAATTTCTAGTGAGACCAACTAATGGTTTATTTCAGAGCATGGTTTGTTATCATTTTATCTTTTTCCTTTTTTTTTGCCTTTACAGTAAATCTACTTTTCTGGTATGCCATGGTATATCGATACACTTGATCAAACGAAAACTAACTTTTTAACCATAACTTTGGACAGTGGATCATGAATTCAGTAAAAGCTCCTGAGAAATTCCAGGTGCTAAATGTTTGTGTTCTGCACTGCTGCATTGGAAATGGCTCTGTATTTTCTCCTGGTGAAAGCGCCAAAGAATGAAAGTGCACTCAGTTTTGGGCACTGTGTTTCTGAAAGAAGATCGAGGTTGCAAAATTCTCTCTTCTGATTAGAATTTCTCATCTTCTGAGCTGAATATTGTGCTTAAGGCTGAACAAAGGTAAGAAATGCTTTAAATTTTTTTTAAAAACATATTTAAAGGTTAATTTTATAGGGCTTTATTTGAACATTTTTGGGTTTTTTTCAGCAGAAAGAGTTGAGAAAAAAAGAAATTCACAAGTTGGTAAAAGTTTCTTGTGGTTTTCATATCAATACAATCCCTTCTTCAAAGGTACCACAGAAATATGCATTGGTTGCACACGAGCGGGTCTTGATCTTAGACCATGCTGCTTGTGGTCAAGGCCTGGTGCAATATCTTGTATTTTCGATGGCAGAATGGAGGGTTGCTGCAGAGGAGCAGGAAGGATTGTTGCAGCAGACGCATTTGAAAAGAAGTTGAAGGTTTAGATTGTCTGCAGTAAGTCAACAGTGCATTGCTTAAAAATTCAGCATATAACTCAACTGTAAGAGCATCTCCGACAAAACTTATGGCTGCAAGTAGCACCTCTAAAAAGAGCAGTGTTGATCTCTGATATATTGCTGCAAATAAAGAATGTTTTACAAAACTTACCTATTTCATCTTGCTTTGTCAAAATAGGGAAAGGAATCTGGAAATTTTATAATCTATAGTTTAAGCACACTCTGTGACTTGGAATGTAAGTATTAATCCTGACAGTGAATGTCTCTCGGCATGAGAGAACTTCATATTTTCAGATCTCAGAATGAAAAATAATTAAAAATAACTTTTTACATTAAATGGGCACTAAATAAAAAATAAATAAATGAATAAATATTTGACTATGCCTGGAAGTGACAGTATATAAAAACACTTTTTAATGTCAGTTATAAAATCATAGGGCCAGAGAAGGAATAAATACTGTGAAAATACTGATTAATCCCCATGTGTTGCGGTGCCACTTCATACTGTTGTAAGGCAGACCCTTTCCTCTGATATTACTCAGGAAATACAAACAAGAAGCATTTATTATCTCCAAAGTAGTGTATGCTATAGAGTGCTGAATAAGGAAGTGAGGTATTGCGGCTGTTATCTTCTGAACTAACTGCTACTGCGTGTTGCATGACCAGCCCTGGCAGGGTTTTTGTTCCCATGAATGAATAGGCTATAAATCTGTCGCAGCTGACACTAGCAGCACTGCTGGAGAGTGTAAAGGGAAAATTTGCAGAGGAATCTTGTGGTCTTTGCTTGCCTGGAAAATGAGTTCAATAAAATGGAGGTGATCAGTGCTTATTTATAGGCCAAGCTGATACATCCAACATTGGCTGTCAGGGTTTAACTTAGTGTTTCCTCATTTATGCTCACTCTGTAAAGCAAAACATGGCACTGTAAAAAGCTTATATAATGCTGTTATACTGTGCTAGTCACCATTGTCGAAAACAGATAAAGCAAAATAAAGGGAGGAAAAGATAAAGGCCCAGATAAAGCATAGAGGAAGGAAATGTAAGAGGCTGGCAGATGCTAATGCCCTGAAAAGGGATGTGGAGCTGCTCAGAATCATTTTGCTCCAACCCTGGATTGAAGGTGCTTGACAGTTACTGCTGTGTTATAACAGCAGATACATCTTGAGAACTCTGCTCTGAAAGGAAGGCATGGGGGTTTTATTCTAGTTGAGGGAAAGGACTGAGGAGCTATATATTTTTATTTATTTATTTATTTCTATGTGGAGTTCCCACTGATACCAAACCCCAAGGTATGCTGGAATGGTATATAATGTATATGTGTTCTGTTTTACACAGAGGGCTTGTGTGTGTATTACTGTTATGTGGGAAAGTGTTTTAGGATGATGAATCCCAAATTGTAATTTATTAAAGAGAAATTTTGAGGGATTTAAGACTTTTTTAAAGTAGGTGTTCACAAAACAAAGGTATTTTTTAATTCCTGGGTTTGTTGCTTGGTGACATTCTGTGAATAAACTGATGGTAGGTCATTTTAGGCCTTTGAAAACAGTTAATTGTAGCAGCAGTAAAACTGAAGGCATGTTAAGTAGGGAGAACATGCACTGTTAATTTTTTTTTCCCCTTAAAAGTGGTCTGAAAAATAAGAAGTACAACAAGAATCTAGTTCAAGCCAGATACACAGTATAGCCTGTATTTAATAACTTCACCCCGACTCAGGCTGGCTGAGAGATTTTCACCTGTAAATAATGAAATTAATCTCACCTGATGTGAAGTAGGAGCAGCTCCACCTAGCAAATCTGTGAAATTTGCTTCACTGGATTGGGAGTAGCTGTGGGTTTGAAGCCAGTCAGGACACTCTGTGCTCAGGAAGATGAAGAGTCTGAAGACTAGTTTCCCTAGAAAATTGTGGTGAAAGACAATTTTTTGTCTTTCTCATATTTAATTGATTGTTTAGGCTTACTGCCTATAGCTATATTTTTTTTTGCTGTGTTCAAAGGAATTGAAGTAGTTCATAGTTCCATCTTTGTGCCTTGTTCACTGAAGACTTCTAAACTGCACTGCTCTTGACTCTTTTGATAGAAGGGATCTCTGCCTGAAAGCAGAGATGTGGAATAACTCTTCTGAGTGAACAAGAGGTATGGCATAATTATGCACTGGGGATATATGTTGCTATGTTGGTGTTTTTTGCATAAGTACTTCAGAAATTTAATAGTATTACAAGAGTCTGAGATACTGCTAAAATCTTGGATCAGTTTTACTTTTACAAACAAAGTTTTGGAGCAGCCTGTTCTAGTGAAAGGTGTCCCTGCCCATGGCAGTGGATTTAGAACTAGAGGGTCTTCAAGGTCACTTCCCACCTAAACCATTCTATGAATCTATGAAACTGTCTATTATAGTAGTAGTAAAATATTTCAAAGACATTTGGGGCTATTTCAAGAGATAGACAGGCTTTAAAGGGAATTTCAAATAAGAATGCCAAATTAAGTGAGAACACTCATTACTGGACTGTTTCAGCTACTCCAGGGCCAATGCTGAAGCTATACATAAAAATAATACTTGACCTGTTGTAACACATTCCATTTCCAGTCTCTTGTATCCTGTGACTTAATGAATGAGCCTGTAGATTTTCTTGATAAACATAAACAAAAAATGTTAAAATTCCCAATAACTGCATTGGAGTGCTTTGTTAGAGCTTTGTAACTCCAAGAAAATCTGGAATGTGCATCTAGTTTCTGATGGGTCTTCTTTTATATGTAGCTGAAATATTAAACATTAATTTTTCTAACAATAGTTAGTGACCCATCCAAACACTTTTCTACCCTACATTTCAAGAGCCCGTGCATGTGTTTTGTTAGTAAGGACCTTGCTTCCCTTTTTGCTGTTCAGCTTTCAAAACCCCCCCCAAAAAAACAAACCACATAATTGCTGGTTCATTAAAACAGTTTGTCTTTCCACTTAGATCTTACATCTCAGTGTCTGTTCTTTCTGAAACCTGTGTCTGCAATATCCTTCATTTCATTGTGCAGTTCTTGTTTGTGGTGGTGAGGATGTTTTTCTTGTAAAGAAAACGTTACTATTTGTTGTCTGCTGAGGGTCCAGTGGCAAGTCATAGCAGATTGGGAGCACTAACTCATTACATTCAAAACCTGCATACACAGATGCTGAATTTTTGAAGTATGTGATTATTTTCAAGCTTGTGCTTTTTTTTTTTCCTCAGTCAAGTGTTGAAAGAAATTACTGCAGTAAATGTCCATGTGAGATCAGTGTGCACTTTCTACAGTGCCAGGATGCCAGAGTTTGGAATGTCCTTGCATGTGTTGGTAGTGGTGAAAATTGAAGACCAATACTTTCCAACCCCAATATAAAGTTGTCTCAAACTGAGAAGTTTCTTCCTTCTTGAATAAGTGCTTGTGCATTTTTCTTTGTTTTCTTAGAATGTACTTGTACTTTTTAGTTGCTACATTAAAAACATCAATAGACGTAGTTAGACCAAGATTGTTGCAAGAGTAGAATCTGGAATAAGAACAAGCAGCAAATCAGCTGCTTGTGGTGTGCAAGTCCTAAAAAGTAAGGTGGAAAGAAACTTCCACTCTTTTAATTGTAACATGAACTGTGTGGTGGTAATTTGTTGCATCAAAGTGGTACACTTTAATTACCTACAGCTACAACTTCTTAAATACAATAAATCAGACAGGAAGCATGGTAGGTGATAATGACAGGCACTTGATGATGCAGCCTGAAGTAATAAGTGTTGTACCATGTGCCAGCTGCTTTTAAGTGTGGCTGTCTGTGGGAATGAAGGTTGGTTTAGGGAGTTTTGACAATGAGCAGGTATGAAGCCTCAGGAGAAATCCTACTGAAAAGTTTAGCCAGAGATATTTTTTTTGTTGTTGTTTTTGACTGAGAGAAATAAAAGGAAGGCAGGCCAAAGAAGTAAAGAGGTATTTATATTGCAATATTAATATTGAAAACTCAGCTTACTTTTTATGCTTTACAACTGCAGTGGTTTAAAGTAACTTTCTTTTCTAGTCACTGTGGGCTAAACTAGATGTTGGAGCATATACATAGCAATGCATACTTTTGAATATACATGTATGCAAACACACGTCTGTAAATGATGAACTTAGAATTTTTGTGAGAGCAACATAGGATGTCAAGTACATTCAAGTGGTCATAGTTGCAGTGCTTGGTTGAAAATCTGGGTAATCCATGAGTGCAGCATTGTGTGACTACATTAACACTTAACAATAAAGGATGGCAAGTGGGCAGATTTGCATGCAAATTAAATTTTCAACAATATTTCTGCATGCAACTTCCATTACAGTTAGGCAACTTTACACAATTGAAACTGATGACTAAGAAAAGGCATTTATAATTTAGTAAATTACAAAAGCAATGCCTGTAATCACCCAGGTTAGCTGCTAAAGTGCCTCTAGGGTTTTGATTACAATAAGGGGAACCTTTAAGAGGAGGTATCAGGCCCTGTGAATTAAAACTGAGTAAGAGAAGATGTTATAGCCTGGCCTTCATGGCACAAATCTAAGACAAACCTATGTAATATAGGCAACCTCAAATCAGTGAAACAGGATTTGATAGTCAAATAGTAAAGAGCTGTTAATAGTATTATGCTTAGATCACAATGAAGGACACATTTTGTTCAACTGCATGCAAGACATTACTAAATGCCCAATCAAAATAAAAGGTGATCAGTGGCATGAAGAATGCAAGGAAAGGGATCCTGCTTAGTATACTGGTTGTTGAGAAATGTAGGATGTTCACAACCTCCTATGGAGCTTTCAACATCTCTTAACACAATTTCTACATACGTAAAAGATTTGTTTTGTAGTTACATAATGCATATTTGGTTTTATGTGACATCCAGGTGAAAGTGGAGATAATGAATGTTGAGGAAAAAAACCTCAGAATATCCTGCCATCTCCTGATGGTTGGATCAACTTAGAGGCATACAAGTGAAATAGTCCGTTAATTTTTATTAGAAGAAAATTGGGTGCCTCATCCTTTATCCTTATGGTTACATAACTTAAAAATATTGCCTTTGTTATGAAAACATTAACAAGGATATTTTTTGCTGACATTCACAAGCTTTTAATCGTCTGTTCCAAACCAGATTCTTACAACATTTTAAACATACTTCCTATATTGCTTTTTATCAATTTACTTAGATTCAAATTTAGCTTACCAGTAGATTGTTGAAGATCATTAAAATAATGACTGAAATTGTTGAGAAAGTGATAATGAGCATCTCTCTTCTTCACATAGAAATTTGCTTTTTTTGGGGTGGGGACACAACCATCAGTGATAACTAAAAGAAGGAAAAAATAGTGCATGAAAAGTTTCTATGTATTGTTAGATGTTGTTCCTAAGGTACAGTAAGGATCTAGCTTGAAGCATGTTAGCTGGTGGTGGTTGTACAGGCCTCTTAGATTTTTTCAAATATTAGGTTCTTACATGCATTTGAAGCCTTGTTGCATTTTGTTAAATTCCAGTTATGGAAATTAGTACTGGGTGTTGTTGGATGTCGAGATTGTGTCTTCATCTTGATTAGGTGGCTGGAAAAGATTGAATACAAATCCTGATTATTTTTTTTTCCCACTTACTCTGAGAAGGTAGTTCATGAAAAAATGAAAACCTTGTTGTCAATTACT
This sequence comes from Picus viridis, assembly GCA_033816785.1. NCBI lineage: Eukaryota > Metazoa > Chordata > Aves > Piciformes > Picidae > Picus > Picus viridis. Next base: position 8,528,535 of record CM066591.1, on the reverse strand, counting down.
TGGAAAACCTCAGTGAAACTATTCTACCTTTAACTGGATACATCTGATGTCCTTGAGAGTTAATGGCTCTATTGTTTATCTACTCTTTTTTATGTGGTTCCCCCTCCTCCAGCCCTGTATGTGGTTGTCTTCCATTTTTGCTGCTCTTTCTGCAGCCTAAGGAGTTGTCAAGCAGTAGAAATTTCTGTTTGCCAGTGACTGCATTCTTTCTGTGTCTTATATATAAAAGAGTACCAGTACACTACCTAAAACCACCAGTATAAATTTCTGCTTCATACGTTAGATACGTGACTTCGTTTCTTAGAACTTCAGAAGCAGAGGGTGTCCTGCCTCAAAAAAATCTTCCTTTATTCAGATGTGATTTCTAGTCCCGGGAACCCACAGAAATAGTGATTCTGGCTGCAGAAAAGAAAGTTTAATGCAAACACTGGTCAGCGAACCACCACACTAAGGATTAGCATGCCTGGGAGAGAAGGATGAGGGAAAGTAAATGGGGGAAAAAAAAAATCACAAGAATGGCAAATTATAATGGTAAGATTTGAGCAAATCTGATACACAGAAGCTTGGAACTGACAATTTCTGGTGGAGCTTTCACAGTACTTGATAAATTTGTATGCATGCTTCACCCAATACACCTGTTAAATTTAGTGCTTCAGTAAGAGTTACTTACTTCACCTCTTTCGTCTGGTAGTAAATCATGACCATAAAGCCCTGTCTTTCATCTTTGTTTATTTTCCCCTCTGTACTTTTTTAAACTGTAAATTACCTGCCACAACTATACCTGATCCCATTTTGCTGCTTTTGGTACAATACTAGTACAGAGATAAGTAATTTGAACTGGGCAGCATTGGGAGTGTATGCTTTTTCCTAGCTAAGGGCTGCTGAGAGCTGCTGCTCCTTCTATCAGCTGCAGTTCAGGATTGATGTCTGAAATCTGTTCAGAAGACTGAATGTATAATACCGAGTTTTCCTACTACAAACTGCCAAACCTACTTTAGTAGGCACTTAGCCATCCTCTGCCATCTCTGTCCTTTACCCCAAGTTGTTAAATTAATATCCCACATACATATATATATATATGTGTGTGTATATATATTTAGAGTGGCACTAGGTAGTTTTACAAAGGAGAATTATGCTTTAGATGTTGTCATAATGAGTCACATTATTTAAAAAAATATATACTCAAAGCTTTAAATAAAAGTCTGATGACACTGGTACTCTTTTTGAAGCAATGGCATTGGTATTTTCCCAATTTTTACACAGGTGCTGTGTAAGGACATGGGTGGAATACACGAACAATTTTTTTATGCACTGCTTTTGGGCATATTTATGCTAATGGAAAATAAGATACTGGTGGCTTAATAAAGTACAGTGCTTTTTAGCTCAGAGTTCTGTGAGAGTGTCTCTGTTCCTTTTAATATCAAGCTGATGGAGAAGAAAGTACTGATCCAGAGAAGACAGCTGAGTTACTAGGAAGTGACTAGTGAAAGGTGACATGAAACCCATGCAATCACAAATGAAAAGGTCTTTTTATTTAGTTAAGCTACAAAGTTGCAGAAGAATCTATAATGTGTGTGTACCAAACTACTGTCCCTTGGAATGCAAATAATGTTGACAATAAGGAAAACAGCTTGAAAGATATTCTAAAATAATATTAAATTCTTAACATAAAACCTATCCCTCATTGTTACATAACCTTCTTATTAAGGATACTGTTGCTAAAGATGTTGGTAACTAATTTGCCACTTCTCCTGCACACATTGCAAACTTTGCAAACATTGTCCAGTTAACAATACAGTTAGTGAACTGCATGCAGCAATGTACTGTGCCAAGGCACACCTTTCACAATTCATGCAAATTACACTAAAAGGACATTGAGACACTTGAACGTATCCAGAGAAGGGCAATAGCGCTGGTGAGAGGCCTTGAGCACAAGCCCTATGAGGAGAGGCTGAGGGAGCTGGGATTGTTTAGCCTGGAGAAGAGGAGGCTCAGGGGAGACCTTATTGCTCTCTACAACTACCTGAAGGGTGGTTGTAGTCAGGAGGGGGTTGGTCTCTTCTCTCTAGCAACCAGCACCAGAACAAGAGGACACAGTCTCAAGCTGGGCCAGGGGAAGTTTAGGCTCAAGGTGAGGAGAAAGTTGCTCACTGAGAGAGTCGTTCGTCATTGGAATGGGCTGCCCAGGGAGGTGGTGGAGTCACCATCCCTGGAGGTGTTCAAGAGAGGATTGGACGTGGCACTTGGTGCCATGGTCTGGTCATGAGGTCTGTGGTGACAGGTTGGACTCGATGATCTTTGAGGTCTCTTCCAACCTTGGTGATACTGTGATTGGCTATGCAGATTCAGTGCAAACAGTATATTGTTGGAAATGCTGTTTATGTGAAATTAAAAGTAAGACTTTTATTGCTCATTCAGAGGATAATTGATTATCAAGTTTTATGAATCCTAAAATGTAGCCAAGAGTAAAATGACAATACTTACTGAAAAGCTGGAACACTGATCAATGCAAGTGCCATATTTTAATCTGCCACAAATATTTTTATTTAATTGTCTAAAAGCTCTTTTAATATGAAGAGATGGGCAAAACAAAGGTGTCTTTGTGCTTCCTAGTTTCATTAAATACATAAACAAATGCTCATGAAATTAATGATACTTTAAATGGGTATGAAATAGATTTAACTCTTGGTTAGCAGTTCTGTGCTCTTTCAAATTAGTAGGCAATTGGCAGGATAGCACCACGTGGTATTTTAGCCACATAGCTGGTATTTGACACTATTAATGAAACATTAAATAAAGACTTCTTATACGTGGATGTTAAAGCATAGAACATAAAGGAGTTGCTTCTGATTTTCATCCTAAAACAAACTAGAAAGTGGTATCTCTGTCATGGACTTGTTACTGTGGTCAATAAGCAAGGCAGTGAGTAGAAAAATCTGTCCTTTGCACTCTTTGTATTTGGAGAGGGGAATACTTTACAAAGATTTGACCTGAGTATCTTGGTTGCTCTACCATATTGTGTTTTCCTTCTGCAGTTCAATCTGGGGCTCTTTGTGCACAAAGTTCAAGTGTTGGGAGCAGGCCAGTTGGGTCTTCAAGACAAAAATAGGGTTGAAGCTGCAATTTGCCATCACAGAAGAGAGAAATCACTTGCTAAGAATAAATGCAATCTTCCTAAGGCTCGCCAGCTCAGCCTAAATTCCATCCAAGATTCTATGTCAGCATATGGTGTTTAATGGCCCTCATTCTCTGGTCATGGTTTCATATATGTCCCTTTTCTTAGATGAGATAATTTCCTTCTCTCTGACTTGTAGGCAAGATTTTGTAGTAATAGATGGTTCCTGCTGAGAGTTTGCCAGACAACACAATTCTCTAGGGAGGCTTAAAATGCCCTCCTCCTAAAAAATAAATAAAAATATCTAATGTAATGGCTGCATTTAGGTGTTTGGGGCCATACAGTGTTTGCAACAACCATGATGGCTCTATTATGATAATGGAAGAAAGCTACTTTATGAAATAAATGCATTCTAGGTTTTCGTTGGCAACATAATGGAAGGATTGTTCTGTGTGTTGGTACTAGACAATCAAAAACAGTTTAGTAGGTCAATGTGAACACTGTTTCTTGTCATGCTCCTAATGGATCTGCTGTTGTATTTGTGTTCTTTCCAGCTCTACTGCCTTACATCAGTGAAAATTATGTTTTTTCTTCAATGCCACAACACTAGCAATCTTTTTTTAAAATGCATTCCCCTTCAAATATTTCAGTATAAAATGTCTGCCATTTTACTGCTTTTGAGTAATTTCCCTGTTTCTTGGCAGTAGAAAAGGGTTGTCTTTCCTGCATTTAATGTTTCAGTTTACTAATGTCATGTTGATGTGTGAGCGAATGCACTGCTTGGGTTTGGTTTTTTGTATGTAGAGCTGACTGCAAACATGACTGTGTATTTACTCCAGCTTTGCTTCTGGTTAAAACAACAATAAATCTTCTGCTCTTTATGGATATAGTATTTATACCCTCTAATCCTTCTTCCCTTCCCTAAAAGCTTTTGCTTATGATTGGCTGGGAAGTTTTAGGAAGCAGTGAGTATCTTTATGAGAAGCAGTTACAGTGCATGAATAGGAAGCATTCTTCAGATTTAAAGAGGTCAAACTGATTTTTGTGTATGTGTGACAGAATTTGTTCCTGGGGTGAGACTTTGAAGTAAAATTTCAAAGCATTGACTAGGGGTGCAGCTCTGCAGCTTCTTATTGACTTTGTTCAGAGATCAGGAGCTAAAACTGCACGCTGCACTTTGAAAATTTACCCCTAAGTATTGAGTTTTACCTCAGAATAATTTTTTTCCAATAATTTAATAAACCCCTGAGAATGTGATTTATAATGGAAATGCTGACATACTTAATTTTAATGCTAATCGCTGAAAATTAGTAAGATCTTTAAAGAGAACTTGGGCAAAACCTGCAATTCATGAGTATTCTGTAGTTAATTAGCAGGAAACATTTCAGAAATGCATAATCCTCAGAACACTGTTAGCAGTGACCATGTCAATACTAATATCATGTTTTGGTTTTATTCCTGTACTCAGCATTACCCTCCAATTCATAGGAGAGTGCTTCTGAACACCCAGCGATTTCCCAGACACACGTGCATGGCAGAATTGAGATTGTCAAACTTAGGCGCTGGTGGTGAGGAATGTTTGTATACAATAGCAGCATGATGGATTCTGTAATATTAAAGTGTCAACAAGTGCCGTGCTGTTACAGTCTTGTTTGGGTAGGACCTCGGAAACTAACATCATTCACTCTAGAAATTGTATTGACAATGTCCAGCACAGTGATTTTTGAGTCCAGATGTGTTTGCTGTGTAGCTTTCTCTCGCTTCTCTGTGGCTTCTTTATACTTTCCCCCAACTTTTTTCCATGGGAAGAAATGACAATCTAATAAATACCTTTGGAAAGAGAATGATGGGTCAGTCAGGAGCATAGGAATCCTTGGTCTGGAGATAAGTGATTTTTGGTTACATGAGACTGAGCTTTGGGAAACTGACCTTAATTTCTATGCTCTGCAAGAAAGATTAGATCTTTTTTTATCCTGAGCCCTGCAAAAAAGAAGAGAGTGCTCGCTCTGCTGTTTAGGTGGTGATTTTTTTGTTGTTGTGCTAACTAGGAAGGAGATTCACTGGGTATCATTGTTGGCTCGCTTTTTGAGGGGTGGCGTGTAGCAGTTTGGGCTGGGTGCTCTCTGCTGTGTTTACTTCCTGTGTCCAGAAGTCCAGCCCAGAGGGGTGGACACAGGAAATTAGGTATTTCCTACCATAATTCTCTGCACCACTGTAAGATCCAGTGCGGGGTCTAACACTTCCTCTTTCTTCCTCACCGTCACCTGGTAACTGGGGGAGACGTCTCCCGGCCATGTGCCTGGCTAGGCCCAAGGCCATGGGGGGATGGGCAGTCTCAGATCTGGCCAGCTGAGACTAGCCTAGTGGGGGGGGGGGGGGGAGGAGTCTTGGGGGTCTAGGATGTACCCCCAGGTGGGGATGGGATGCTTCTGGGTCTGCTTTGGGATTTCTTTTGTCACTGCGCTTCTGGCTCTCTGTACACATTCGCTGCTTTCCATTTAAACTTTCCATCACTTTCGCAATCCATTTGTTTGAGTCATTACTTCCGCCCGTAGTGGGGAGGGGGTTCTGCCTCAACCTGTGACAGCTCCAAGTCTGGTCATGGCTTCTTTGCTGTCCCATCACATCTTCAATACTGTGCTACTTGTACAGGACCCAATGAAGAGAAAATGGCAGTAACATCTGTAGCTAAAATTTCGTACTGTGTGTCTTAGTAATCTAAATCAAAACATGGTAAGTCAAATTGCATCTCCTTAGAAGAGCAGTGTAAAGGGGAATTCAAAGGAGAATGATGTGGTGGACTTGCAGATCGCTGCAAAGATGATAGAAGGCAGCGTGGTGGAAAGCACATAGGTAAAGTTGAAAAAGGAGTTACAAACACACGTGTTGTCCTTTTAAAAAAAACCCCAACTTTCCCAGATACTACCATTAAATATTTTTAGTCACAATGTAACTCCTGAATGTCACAACCAATTTATACGATTTTCTGTAAAAAACCCAACCAAACAAAATCTGTGCATCTGGACTGACAAGCTGTATGCCAAGATTCAGCCAGATGCAATTTGAAATGTCCAAGACATTAAGCATGCCCTGAAATGGAGCTTTTAATGAAAGTGCCATCTCGGTATCAACTATAGTGAATGCCAGTGTAACACGCTGCAAGGAATTTATCATGCTAGATCTCAACTGCAAGTAGGTTACACTAATCCAGAAGTAAATACACTGGAAGTCTGCAGAAGTTAATGTCTGGGGGCTGATTTTTCCATCACATATCCTATCCTGCCTGTGTACTTTGTTTATAGTAATGTATTTCTGATAACTACATACATTTTACCAGGCTTAAAGAGAGGGGTTAAAAAAAAAAAAAGAAGAAAAAGAAAAAGTTATGTGCTGTGTGCTTGGTATGCATTGTTTTGTTTCTTTCATTAATTCTTGCTGGCATTCTGGATGCTCAGATGAACAATAGCAGTAGCCTGTAAAGATCAATACCAGATTGCTGATAGTGCCTATCTATTCAAAGAGTAGATTATTTGATAAATGGTTTGGTCCATATGTTTTGACATTTGTTAGCTGTATAGCCCAGACCAACTGCTAGAATTGTAGTTCCATCATAAAAAGCAAAAGCAACAAATAGAATATTTCCCTTTTGGTACAAAACTTATATGTTGCAGTTTTAAAGCTGCAAGTAGTAGATTTCAAGTGAGAAACCCAAAAACTTCAAGTTGTTAAAGATAATTTTTTTTCAAGTTACAAACGATACACTTTGTATTCATGAGTATGAATTTTCAGGCTTTGTAGTTTACAGGATTCAGATTTCATGAAATGTTCATCCTAGTCTTTTTGCTTTTATTTATTTTTTTAATGTAAAAAAAAGTTTTCTTCTTTTCCTTTTTTTAAATTATCAGTGTCTCTAGAAAATTGATCAGATGGGATCCTCTGGGAGATTCTACTTCTATCTTCCTCCAATCCTTGCCCTCTTTAAAAAAAAACCTGGGAAATTTGGTGGAAGCTATACGGTGACAATTACCGAGGCAGACTCAGAAGGTAATGAAAATATAGGCAAGAATCTGGGACTTTACATGAGCTCAGATTTCTAGCACTTAGGTAAAAAAATCTGAATTATTTTAGGAAGACATACATTTATCCTTCCTTTTCTTTCAAATGCCTTATAATATATTCTCAAGTGCAAAGTCCTGCACTTTGTATTCACTTAAATAATAAAATGTCCTTTATTTAGGTACTTGTAGTCAAACTCCTCTCTCTCTTCCAGCCTCAGAGGACCAAATAAATCTGTGTATGAAAGGCATATGGCAGCATGCTCTGTAAATTGAACCCAAACCCCCAATTTTAGTTACTGCACTTGTTTCAAGCTGTTTATGAGAGGTATTTCTGAGTAAATTTGTAAGCAAAATTATAATTTAAAATTTGTAAATATTTCTGTAATCAAAATTCTAACTAAAATGACTAGTCTCATTTCTAACTAAAATGACTAGCCTCATTGTTGCATTAAGAGACTGAAGAACATAATTTCAGATGTGATTTGCAGTCCTTGTACAGAGAGACCCCAACACAGGTGAAAGGTTGTACCGTAATAGATATGGCAGGGATACAGGGGAAATTGTACCCAAGGACTCAACTTTGAAATACATTTTAGAGCCTTTTAAGCAAACAGGAAAGCAGCATTACTCTCCCCATTTTCTGACTTTCTCAACATCATGTGGCAAGAAAAAGGATAATATTTGCTTAAGGGTCCCTGCTCTCTGAAGGTCTTGTAGGAGTTCAGTTAAGGCATTATCAGCTGAGTATGTGGTGAAGGGTATATAAACCTTGTCCCTCTTCCTCTCACCATGTGTGACAGGTCTTCCTGTGCTGGAAATTCCTTAGACTTTGAGTGTTGCTGTCGCTTTTGGCATTTTGAAGGTGGTTTCTCCTCTGCCAGTAAAAGCAAGTTGGTTCCTGTAGAACAAATGAAGAGGAAATTGCCCACTTGTGGCTAAGCAGCTTTTAGATACTTAGGTATGGGGTCTGTGACCGGATCTCTGGTAGGTTAAAATGAGCTGTTTTTAACTGAAATGGATTTTAAGCAAGAGAGGGAATCAGGTTTGAATTACTGGAATATTAATGGTAACTTCCTTTCCCCTGTTCTTTTTACACAAATGGTGGAACATAAGGGAGCTGGTCTGAGAATATCGTTAAGAGGAGTTAGGGACTCACAATTTCACTTCATGCCCTTCTCCATTTTATGGAAGAAAAGACACTTTGAGCTGGAAGAAGTATTTCTGGGTAATTCTAAGGATGGATGATATTTGACATTGTTAAATGGCATCCTGTGTATCTTGTCTTCTTTCTACTTTTTTTTGAACAATCAGTAGTAGTTTAATGTAGAATGGAGGAAAATGGGTGCCACTCACTGAAAGGTACTTCCTATATTATTTACTGTTTAAGGAATGGTGCTGTGCAATCTGGTGTCAGAGGATGATCTTTGCTTTTTTTAAGACTTAGAGGAGGAAAATGTAAAATGTCAGATTTTCCTCCTTCAAGTCAGTAGGTGGATACAAGATTGTTCAACCACTGCTCTCAGAATCACCTCAAAGCAATGACTTGCTAGTTTTCCTCGTACATATAGAAAACAGGTGTATTAACATTAATGATTAGATGTTATATTTAGCTTTGCATGTTAAGTATCCTTAGCAATGTGAAAAAGGATGATTTGACAGGCTTATTTCAACGCTGGGCAACAAATAAAGCTTATAATGAAATTAACATAAATCATTAGCATTAATCATTCAGTATTATTGATAGCCATATAAAGAAATGTATCACAGCCCTGGAAGTAAAGAAGAGCAGAGCAATGTTTCTTGCCAGCTGTCCTGACGAGCTATGAGCCCATATGGTAGTGGTACTGGCTTTCCTTTCTAATTTTCCTCCTCTGCTTGAGCTGTCAGAAGCCCCTCTCTCTCCTTTTTCTTTTTCCACAGACTGCAGAGATGGTTTCTATGCCAGGATTTTTTTTTGAATGCCAGCTTTTTAGAACAGGTCAGACTCCGTCAACATCTATGACTGTCACTGGCCATGTGACCAACAGGAGCAAACTAGCTAGGTGACAATTAACATGCAGTCTACATTCATTGTTTTCAATTTGGTAACCTTCACTTCTGCTTACACTTTCATCTTCAAAACCTAGAAATGGTTTTCTACACTGGGAAAAAAAAACCATGCTCTTAAAGCAGCATTTGGAAATCATGTATTGGAAAGCACATTTGAAATCTGATAAGAAAAAAAAAAGGAATTGCAGGCATGTTTTATAATGTCCAGGCATTACGTTCTAGATAGCTGTATTTTGATTGTGGGCTGCTCCTTCCCATTGTCTCTGCTCCTCCATGTCCCCAGTGCACCTCTGCCCACCCTTGCCCACCCCCCAAAAAAAAAAAAAAAAAAAAAGAGAGTGAGAATTTATGAAGAAATGAATATTCCTAATACTGCTTCTTCTGGAAGCCTGAAGTTACATAGTTGTCTTTATTTTCCTGAATTGATCCTAGTGAAACATTAAGTTAACATGGGTACAGGGGCTAAGTAGTGGAACTGACAACATATTTATAAAGCTACCATCTCAGATGCTTGTTCTAATCATAGACACTGCATACTTTGTTCATAGTTTTGGCATGCTTTCAACTGTTAGACAAATCTTCATGATCAGCAGTGCTCAGATTCAGCGCTGTGAGAACATGAGTAAAGTAGATGCACTGGGGAGGTATTGCAGAGTTAGAATCTTTGAATGGCAGTGATGCAAATTGCCTCCTTTTCCATTGTTTTACATCTTTACCTGCTCCTTTCAATTTATTTTGATTGTATGAGCAATTGAAATTACAGAACCTCTCATGAGCATCTCCATTTTCCTAATTAAAAGGAAGTGTAAAATAGCTTCAGATTAGGAAAACCATGCACATACAATAAATTTTTACATTTCTTTGTAATTTTGTTACAGTTGGTTCTTTGACTTTACCTTTAAAAATGTCTAAACCCTTGTAAAGTAAGACTTTTCCATTTGTAATTCAAGATCACACAATATGTAAAGGATACGGTTAGGCACTGTCAGAGCATTGCACAATAGTACAGTACTGTCAGCTCTCCTTAAAATGCCTTTCTTTTTAAGTGTCTTGGCTAAAAGGATCCGGTATACTTAAATGCAGGTTACTAAATTTAAGTTACTGGACTTTTCTATTGAATAATTAAATGTCCTTTTTTGAAGAACAAGATTCTGCCTTTTATTGCCATAAAATATTCTCCATTTTCAAGTTAGTCACATGCAGAAGAGCATAAAGAAAACTTGAAGGGAACATGTATGAACACAGGAAATAATCCCACACTTCGTCATTCTTGGTCAGTCATGTGTTCACCTCTTAAATTTGCATGGGACCTTAATCTCCAATATAGAAATACATACCATTCCCTTATGCTCAAAGTCAGTGTTGCAAGGGAGTATAATAGCCAGGACTGGTATCCTACACCAACGCGAATAGATCCCTTAATTTCATGGTTTAAAAAATACTTGAGTTGACCTCAGTATAATTCCTATATTTTAGTCATTTAGGTGTCATGGCTCAGTAATCATTCATTAACTATAGTGCTTTTCAAATGAAGAACTGAGATGAAAATTTTTCCTAATGATGACAAGTGATGTAATTTAGTTTTATTCCTATATTATAGTGGTGCCCGCTAGCGCCGCTGTAGTTAAGGGTCTGTCAGTGGTTCCATTATAAACCCCTATTTTCAGAGGGTTTATAACTCAAAAATTGATTTTAGACTTAAAACTGCCACCCAAGGTCTAAGTCCTGGAGGTTGTTTTTATATACAAATTGGCATTTGGGGGATGAAAGGTTAATAGTTTTTCAGCTGTAAGAACAAGATTGAGGATCTTCTGCTTTAGATTTGTATTTGTGCATCTATCATAGCAAAATCACTTCATCTCAACTCCAAAGAAAAAAGCCACTATCAAGTGCTCTATGACCAAAGAAAGGCTGCAGGTCTTATTAACCACTGTGTAAGAATGGAATTCGGGCCAAGGTTTGTAAAAGCAAGTCCCTGGCTTGGAAAAACTCATGGCATTTGATTGGAAGTTGATATCTCCTTGACTGTAGTCATTTAGGAAACTGGGGTAGGGATGAATCAGTGATGCCTCTTTCTCTCTGCAAAGCAAGGGAGTCAAAGAGACTGTTTTGCCTTGTTCTATACAGAAGTTGCAACAAAACTGGTGCTAATATCATAAAGGAAATTTTCAAAGGAGCATAAGGTACTTGTTAGACCTTAAGTGGCATCTCAGGAATTGAGAATAGAATAATAAATATAGCAGTGGCTTATGAAAAGCTCGTGGGAGGGAAGGAGAGTGAGCTGGATCCTGGCTGGAACAAAATGAAGACTGCTGCTACTGTCCAGGTGGAAATGTGAGCTCCAGCAAGGAAACCTCCGTGACTCTTGACACAGAGGTAGGCTAGTGAGAAAAGGGAAAGCCTTGCTGCTTAGAAGCCCTCAGAAAAGGGCCAGCCACACTCTGAAAGAGAATCCCTAGGTGCCCATCACCTCCTCCTGATTTGTCCTCCAATACCAAAACTCCTGCTAAGCTGAGGAGAAATATGGTTGATCAACTTTAAAATGATCTGTTTATTGGAAATGGTATTCATACCCACTGGAGTTACACTATTAAAAGTGAGAATAAATCTAAAACGAATGCTAAAGAAATGGAAACATTGTTATAGATTTACTCTGGCTTACCTGATTGTCAAATCTCATTCTGTGAGTCTTTTGAAATGATCTCATAAACAATAGAAATGAATAGATGGAACCAGAACCTGGAAATATGAAGGCTTTGCATTTGTGTGCAAGCTTTGTGTTGCATTGAGTGGATTGTATAGATTCACTACAGACGCACAAGGTTTTTTTCTGCAAGAAAAATAAAGAACGAAACCCCTGTTGCTTCAGATCTTCTCCAACAGAATTGCTTCTCCTACGTCTGTTGGAATTATTTATGATTAATGATGCTCTATTTTGTTTCCAGTCCGGGTCTGCTGTCAGAGATGTTGCTCAAAATTATAGATAGAATTATGAGAATTGGCAGCTGTTAGATATGCATCCCTCTCAGAAAAGAAAAAAGAAGCTTGATATTTTTTGAGGAGGGAAAGTTTCTGGCTATTTTTTTCATTCCAGAGAGACAGCTTGGTGGATTGCCTTAGACAATGTCCTCCAACTAGACCTATCTGTTTACAAATCCATGGTTACCCTGTGGAGACGGCTGATCCTTTCTGTGTTTAGCAGCAATAGTTTTATTTTTTTTTCTCATAATGACTAAATGAACAATTATCATGATGGTTGTAACATAAATGGTATTTTTTCTCCTCCCGTGGTTAATAATAAACCCCTCTCTCTATAGATCATTTAATCTCATTCTTACCTCTGTATTTAAGAAATATTAGGTGCTGTGTTTTTCCTGACAGCTTCTGGCATCTTCTCATGCATTCAAATGTACCATACTGGAGAGAGGATGCATTTCTTCACAGATGCATAGAAACCATATATTCCATAAGACATTTGGTTCTGTATTGTGTATAAATGTGGACTTGTGTATGGGCCTTCCATTAGCAAAAGGAGACGAGTGCTACATAATCTCCTGGTTTTGATTCATGCCCAGCTCTGCTTGTCATGATAGGTTGTGGGCTTTGCAGATCTGAAGAATCCTTAGACCAGAGAAAGATGGATAGTACCTGGGAGGACCAGTCAGGACTGGTGGCTAAAAGCATGTGTAGTTGTGTACCAATAGATTCCAGCGTGCATTTAGGACTACAATTTCTTTATTTTCTTTAACTTCAGCTACTTGTTTACAAGATTTAATGGAACATTTGCTGTTGTGGTGGTTTACTGCTTTGTGAGATGATGTGTGCTGAAGCACTAGATCATACACTTAGCCTATGAGTTTTACTGTGCATAAAAAAAAACATATTAATATTACCCTATTTCTTGCGTTGAAAAATTCCATTGGAAATGTTTGGGGTTTCTAAGAATAGAGATTGCTTACTACATGGAGGTGGTCTTGTTTTATGCTAACCAGCACAAAGTTGAAGGTGCAGAGTACCATCTCCTTCACTCAGGTGAGGTTTTGAAGGTTAAAATAGAATGTAGCTCAGTCCACCATTGTGCTCACCATAGAATGCTAAGTTTCAATAACCTGTCATGTTCTTTTGGCAGAATAAAACTGTGACCTTCTAAGTAGTTGGTTGTTTTTAACAAAAAAGTATTTTGTCATACAAAACTGTTTTATGAGGTGGGACATTGTGGCTTTATTTTTGCTTTGTTTTGTTACTACATTTTCAACTAGCTCCATTATTTAACAAACCAAAAAGAAGCTGAGAATTTTGTGTCTTCCCTTACTTTTATGATAGTTGTGGGTAACATCTGAAAGATTTGCAGAAATATGGAAGTAATACAACAGATGTAATTTTTTTTTTGTTATAAGCTCTGCTAAGAGCAGTTGTGCAGTAGCCAGGTGGGGGTTGGTCTCTTTTTTCCCAGGCACCCAGCACCAGAACAAGAGGACACAGTCTCAAGCTGTGCCAGGGGAAGTTTAGGCTGGAGGAGAAAGTTCTTCCCAGCAAGAGAGATTGGCCCTTGGGATGTGCTGCCCAGGGAGGTGGTGGAGTTCCCATCCCTGGAGGTGTTCAAGAGGGGATTGGATGTGGCACATGGTGCCATGGTTTAGTAGCCATGAGGTGTTGGGTGACAGGTTGGACTTGATGACCCTTGAGGTCTTTTCCAACCTTATTGATTCTGTGATTCAACAAAACCAGTTTTGCCAGAGAATTGGCATTAGGCTGTAACTAATCAGCTACCCAAAGGAACTACCTGATGATTGTTTTTATCATGAGAGTAGGTTTGGTTTTTCTTAATTTTTCCTATTGCTTGGTGTCTTTTGTTTTGTTTGTTTGTGTTTTTTTTTAAACTGCTCCTACTATATAAAAATACAGCTGATTAGTACACCTGTGTAGGTATTTGTCATCTTGAGTCTTCTGTAAGTCAAGATCATCTACCAACTCAAATCTTTAGTACACATATAAGAAGAAATTTGCATTTTTGAACATGTTTGTAGCTTCTGGAATATGGTAAGCAGCGGTTCATTGCTGATGAAGCCCTTCCCACACCTTGAGTACTGTGTCCAGTTCTGGGTCCCTCAATTTAAGAAGGACATTGAGGTGTTTGAACGTGTCCAGAGAAGGGCAACAACGCTGGTGAGAGGCCCCAAGCAAAAACCCTATGAGGAGAGGCTGAGGGAGCTGGGATTGTTTAGTCTGGAGAAGAGGAGGCTCAGGGGAGACCTCATTGCTCTCTACAACTACCTGAAAGGTGGTTGTAGCCAGGAAGAGGTTGGTCTCTTCTCTCTAGCAACCAGCACCAGAACAAGAGGACACAGTCTCAAGCTGCGACAGAGAAGTTTAGGCTCGAGGTGAGGGGAAAGTTCTTCACAGAGTTGTTAGGCATTGGAATGTGCTGCCCAGGGAGGTGGTGGAGTCACCATCCCTGGAGGTGTTCAAGAGGGGATTGGATGTGGCACTTGGTGCCATGGTCTAGTAGGCATGAGGTCTTGGGTGACAGGTTGGACTTGATGGTCTTTGAGGTCTTTTCCAACCTTGTTGATTCTATGATTCTGTGATTCTAAATCTTCTGGCTGGTGACCACTGTGAGAGTTTTTCCATCACTGCTGTATTAAAGGGTTTTGCAAACACTCATTTTGTTGATGAAACAAACCTCCCAAAATAGGCATGATACCAAGAAATTGAGGCCCATACCAGTATGAGAGAGTGATGCATTTGAAATATTTGGCAGATTTGAATTAATCTAGTCCACTGGTTCATCTCTTTCTATCTGGTTAAGCTGGAGTAGAAGATCAGGGCAGGATGACACTGTGTAAGTTGCACTTCTTTAAGTTTGCTTTTCTCATTTAAGGGCACATGAACTTTCTCATGGACCTGTTTTTTGTTGTATATGATGTAAATAATTATGTAATTAGATACATTTTCCATTTAGAAACTGTGGGAAAGGTTGTGTTGAGGAAAACCTGGTGCCTTAACTTATCTGCTCCTATTTCAAGCCATTTGCATATATGCAAGTAGCAGAAAATCTGCTGGCTACATAGGTGAGCAGTACTGGTGCTCAGTATAAGTTCTACACCTGTTTTTGTAGCTATAGATTGGATCAGATCTCTTTTGTGTTCTTCAAGCTAAAAATGGTATTAACTTACACATGATCTGACTTCAGGGCACACCAAATCTATCTGATCAAGATTGATATCTGCCACGGAGATAGTCTTCTAAAAGTAGAATTAGTGGCTTTCCTGTTCTTCATTACAGTAGTGGTCTTGTGTGATGCCTATGTGATTTGAAAGCCACCCATCAGAGAAGGCTTTGCTGGTTTTGAAATCAGCAAGAATGCTGTTTGTGAAAGCTGCCAACCACTTGTTTGGTTTAGTGAGGTATTGGCATGACGGTTTCTACATGAAGCTCTTAATTTGCTCCTTCCTACAAATTTGGTCCAAAATTGTTAAAAAAATATAAACATTTTAGTATAAAGTAGCATGCAGACACTGGTTTCTTTAAGCATTTAGCAAGTGAAGAGAATAAGGATTAGCACTAGTGATGGGAGAAAGGTGTTACCCATAGCTGATTAATTGTACAGTTTGGACTACATTATATCTATGTTCACAGTATCACAGTATAACCAAGGTTGGAAGAGACCCCAAGGATCATCAAGTCCAACCTGTCCCAACAGACCTCACAACTAGACCATGGCACCAAGTGCCATGTCCAATCTCCCCTTGAACACCTCCAGGGACGGCGACTCCACCACCTCCCCGGGCAGCCCATTCCAATGACGAATGACTCGCTCAGTGAAGAACTTCTTCCTCACCTCGAGTCTAAACCTCCCCTGGCACAGCTTGAGACTGTGTCCCCTTATTCTGGTGCTGGTTGCCTGGGAGAAGAGACCAACCCCCTCCTGTCCACAACCACCCTTCAGGTAGTTGTAGAGGGCAATGAGGTCACCTCTTCTCCAGGCTAAACAATCCCAGCTCCCTCAGCCTCTCCTCATAGGGCTTGTTGGCAACGATTGCTTTGAAAAAATAATAAGGTACTTAGTGATGCAGACAGATTCTGGTTTTGTTTTCCAAATCTGAAAAACCAGCACAGAGAATAGGCCAGGCTAACACTCTTGGTGACCCACTTGTTAGATGATATTTAAGCCAACACATAATGTGCCACTGTGGTCACCAGGAGTGTACATAGGCATAAAAAGTATTAGGTATAAATTGTGATATTGCGAGTCATGGAAACTGAATACTTAGGCTTGGCTTATCAAAAAATGACAAGTTCTTATCAATACATATATATTCTACTGGAAATAAACAGAAGTCAGCTCAGTGAATACACATGAGCTCTGGACCTTTCCTAATTATGTAACTGAATCAGCAGTGTAAGATTCAGTTAATAAAGATGTCCAAATACTCAGATACCTGCTACCTGCTTCTACACATGGGTAACACCGAAAAAACATGTGCTTTTCAGTGGCAAAATCACTGGAGAAGAAAAATCTTTTTTTCCCCCATTTTTCTAAAGGTTTAAAACCTCCAGGGCAGTTAGAAACCCATGTTTTTCATTGAACTGTGTCTTTTTGAAATTCACAAGCTTGACATGTCATTGGCATGACGTGTCTCAGTCCGTTACACAGAAATGCCACATTACACTGTGTGACGTGACAGGCTGACAAAAAGGGACATGACGCACCAGCCCAATGGGATGTCAAGCCTGAAAAATTTAAGCCATGCTGTTTGCTTAAAAAACCCATCCAAAACAACAAAAAAACTCCAACAACCAAAACCAAAAGCAAGGCAGTAGATACTCCATGCTGATATCCAGTTCTGCTGGATTTTGCAGCTTTTACAAGGTCTTCTTGGTTCAGCCAGGCCTCATTCTTGCATTAGATAATAAACCATGCAAATAAAGGTTTCTGCTTCTGTGTGTTTTATCCTGTGGTACTGCAGAGTCCTGCATTCCTTCAGAATACCTGGCAAAAACCTTTGTAGAAATCCTATAAGCCCAAAGCACTTGTGACATGGAGAGCTGAGTTGTGGAAGTGTCTTGTACTACATTTGGGATTGCTGCACGCATAAACAAGAATTGTTCAAAGATCACAGTCATGACATGCTGCAAGTCACAGTTCAAAATCAAGGAGGTTTTAGCATTTTTTTTATTTATTTTTTTTTTTAATGTTAGGCTTCTAGAAGACAGTGTAAAGTCCATTGAGTGCAGGAGAGCTTGGAAGAATGAAGAGATCATTTACAGACAAGTTTTTTTCTCCTGAAAAAAAGGCTTTCCCTCAATATTGTTTCCTTTAAGTAGCAGTGAAAGTATTTCAATAATCTCTAAAGAGTTTAAGAACAATATACTTAATTACTATGAGTAATTTCAGAACTAATTAATGTGATAAATCTCTGTAGTGAAGTATTCTTAGCTACTGATCAACATAAAATGAAATAGATTAAAGTCAGTGCAGATAAATCTTCTAGTTAATTTTACATTTGGTGCGGAATGGTGAAAAGGAGCATACAGACATATGCACAAGTTCTAGTTTAGAATTTTAATACTCTGAGTTGCATCATGTGTATATGCTTTTAATGCAGTCATTTGCATGCAGACTTTGGCATGGAGCTTTTCTTAACAGAATGCAATAATGGCTTGAGTTAGACAAATTAAATTTAGAATTATTAAAGACCTGTCATGATTGTTCATCTATTAAAAACAGTAGTTCACATGTGTGAAAAAAGTGCAAGGAGTACGTTTCTGCATACATTTTGTTGGATTCTTTGCAAGTTATGCATTGCAAAAAAATTTATACAGAGAGAATCAAATGCAATTTCTTCTTTCTGGGTTGCTAAACATATGGAATAAACTTTGACTACAAGAACGTAAATCAGCTAAAATACATGGTTAAAATGGTATTGTGGTGTGATGTGACCTTAAATGTGAGTCTGAACAGTGCTTCTATAATTCCTGACGATAAACAATATCCTTTTAATGTGTCCTATCAGTAAACTTGAAACTGGTGAAAGCAATTGATCTGTAAGTACAAATTCTCCTTTGTGGAAACATTATTCCCATCTTTTTGCAAATGTACTTTCTTGAACTCGGCTTGGTTTCAGTCTTTCTAGTGACTTAGGTGTACTTTGTATTGTGTCCAAAAATATATTTTTCAGGATGGAGAGGTACTGAAAATTCCTTTTCAGAACGAACTCTGGTTCTATTTTGAAGTCGCAGTGCTGTTGAGAATCTTTTCCTCTTCTCAAAATGTTCATACCTAGCTCCTAAAATGTGAATACGGTGCATGAGTGATTGTCCGTGGCACATTCTTCTGACCTTCCATGCCTGTTTACACTTGTATGTGCTGGATGACAGGACATTTGAGACTGTATTCCATCGATGTCTGCATCAGGGATTGTAATGAGTGAGGTCCCAAGGTGTCACTTGTATGAAAGGTGCAGGCAATGTGCATGATGTAGAAATGGCCATATTGAGAATAGTAAACTCTGAGGTCAAAGAAAGGTGCCTGAACACCAAACACTTTCCCTCTTTGCTCAGGGAATGGAGAAGAACTTTGAAGAGAATGCTGGGGCAAACCCTGGCACAAGGCACAGTAAGGGTATTGCAAAACATGCTATTGCCAAGGTAGAGCAAGGGAATGTGTGGTATCTGGATTGCATGTCTTGCATTTTACACAAATCATGTATGCATAGATTTTGAGGTGTGGAACTGTGATGTATAAACCAGCATGCAATTTCTGCACAGGAGTTTGTAAAAAGGTAAAATAGTGAGAGGCTGTATAAAGAGCACCACCTAAATTTGAGTAACTTATCTCTGCTGCAAAAGGGTGTTGCAGCTGGACTTTGCAGCTATACATGTACAGCACCATCAAACTAAGGTCAGGAGTTCAACTTCTTTTTCTGCAGTTGCTTCTGCTTTAATTTGGCAATTAAAACTTGCCTGTTCAGTCTGCTGTTGTGGGGACCTGTGGAGCAGTAGGTTTCAAAATGGCCATGAATGGATCCATTCAAAGATGACTTAAAAATGTTTTTAATTTTCAGTTTTTTAGACTTCCTGCATGCAGGCTAGTGTGATAGTACACCTATGTTACACATTCAGCTGAGAAATGTGGTAACTACACGAGTCACGTGTTTTCCAAACGGAAGTGGAAACTCTAACGCCGTGGTATTTCTGAAGCTGGCCATCTAAACATGGCAGATCCAGCTCTGCCATTTGTGATAATTTGGTGTAGCAGAACCCCTGAGCATGCATAATGAAGCTATTAGTGTTTTATGAATTGAACTCTTTTTCTCTTGGGGAAGGGAGGGCTTCCTGAGTATGTTAAGCAAAGCAGAATTCATATGAATCATATGGCTGAATTACAGTACAACTACTTGTGCCCTTGAACTTTATGATCTGCTGCAAAAGACATGCACATTTGCAAAGGTATGGAAAGGGTATGAGCTGAGATCAGCTCTCAATATGCCAAACATTAATTAAAGCTGAAGAAATTTAAGTTTGTTATGGAAACAAAGAGAAACACAGAGCAGAGAGTGCTGCAAGCCAAATCCCTGAGAATCCTGCTTTGAGAACCTTGTCATCAACTCCCAGAACGTATTTGCTAAAAGCTCTCCAGTGATTTTTCTTACTGTTTTGAATTCTGTTTAGAAAATCAAAACTCCTTTTTCCTTTAATTTCGATGTTGATGCACATTCCTGAAGCACATGAACATCTAAAACCATGAAGCCTAATGGTACTGCTTTGGATGTGTAACTCTAATGAATAACATTTCTTTCATGGCTAATGATCTGGGTCGGTGCTACAGCCAAATCAGTTAAAGAGACACAGATTAACTTGATAGCTTGCTGGTGGGTTTGAGTGTTTGTTTGTTTCTTTCTTGTTTTTTAAGATGTGGGTATTTTATGTGGAGTTTTTGTTGTTGGTTGGTTTGTTTGTTTGTTTGTCTAACCTGTGGTCGTGTTGCTGGGGAATAAAAGAAAAATCTGCCACAGCTGCTTTGGCAGAGGCTGCACTATATTGGAGCTTTTGATTTTAGCCCTATCTTTTTTGATATCATAGTCTGAGGCATAAATTATGCTTGGGTATTTGGACTGTGACTTTTGGAAATAAGATTAAAAAAATATGCTCTTGGGTCTGAAGGACTGATTTTATATTCTTGTTTTAACTACTTCTTTTGAGAGCCTTTAGCTTCCTTAAGTCTTTCTTACACAACATTTTTTGCGTGTCTGCCATAATTTGCAGAATTGAATGGTAATACATGGTGTTGGGCCAAGCATCATAGAATTTGCATCCTTGTCCACTTATCAGTGGCACGTGAACTGAGTGGCCGCAAATTCTATGCGAGTACAAGCTGAGCCAGGGAGGTTTGGGCTGGAGGTTAGGAAGAAATTCTACGCAGAGTGAGTGATTGCCCATTGGAATGGGCTGCCTGGGGAGGTGGTGGAGTTGCCATCATTGGAGGTGTTCAGGAGGAGACATGATGGGGTGCTTGGTTGCATGGTTTAGTGTTTAGCACCATGTTTAGCATGGTGGTGTTGGCTGATAGGCTGGACGCGACGATCTCAAAGGTCTCTTCCAACCTGGTTTATTCTATTCTACATACAGGCATAAGAAATTTAAAAGTGTATATATGTTTTCTTAAGTCTGCAGGACGTGATACGCTGCAAAGACAGCATTTAGTTGTATTTGCTCAGAGAGCACGCTGATAGACAGATGGGCTTTGAGAACAGAAGTGATAAATGTCATAAATGTCTTTTAAAGAAAAGTGCTATCATTTCTGCTACTTGCTTGCATATGTTTTCAAGCACGACTGTCTTAAGTGTTGCTGATCAGTTACTTTGCACTGATAATTTAGTTGTTTCTTTGAGTTTTCAAGAAAGTGTTAAAATCTGCATGAATTGTACTGATTCTCACTTGGTGGATGCAGTCAAAACAAGATTGTTAAAGTGATCCTGAGTATTGGACAGATAATTACGCTCTGAAAGAAGGTTTTTATGTGGATTTTTTTTTTGTTGGGTTTGGTTTTTTTTTTTTTTTTTTTGTTTTGTTTTCTATTGGAATGGATTGCTGTAGTTGTTATCTGTTTTCAAAAGGCTTTTATGAACACAAGTGTATAGGGGCACTTTGTAGATTGTTCTCACCTACTTTGAGCTCTTTCTAGTTCAGGAAAATGATCACTTCTCTCTTAACAGTGTGTTCTTTGAGTACATTGTAAAATATGCTAAGAGAACTTTACCTGCTAGATTGTATCCACTCTGTTTCCTTTGTTAGAATCTCTTTATGAGACTTAGTTCAAAAAAGAAAATAAGTGAACACCTTCCTTGTATTACCTTATCCATGTTTATAACCTCAAACACTATCAGTTGAATTTCTCCTGAGCTCATAAACCACCTTACCAACTGCTGCCTCCTGTAGTATATCTGGGGAGAAAACAATGGAAGTCCTAAGATCAGAATTTTCCCTCAGGAAAGATCAGGCAGAAGGTTACAGGGATTGCCTGGATGAGCTTGCTTTGGACTTAGCTACCATCCCTGCATGTAGACTTGGAATTATGCAGCTACTGCATGTGTGTGTACTCATTCTGATTGTGTTTAAAGTGGGATTCACACCTTGAAATATCTGCATGTCTGCACCCCTAAGAGTGTAAACTTGTGAGACAGGAGAAGGAATGCAGTGTAGACTGTGTGCATTTAGGTTTTTATTCAACATGTTAATATGTTTTGGAATTGGATGTTTTAATGAATATCAAAATGAAGATGTGGTCAAATAGCAGCTACTACCAGCCTTTAAAGTGTTGCCATGTATAATGCCTTAGTCTTAAAGCATCAATAGTTTTAGGAAGGAATCCAGGGGCTTTCCGTAGCTATTTACTCATGGCAAAACATAACTGAGAAATGATAAAGTGTAAAAGCCCAGCAGAATATGTTTAAATACTGTCCTCATGGGCATCTTCTTAAAATCTATTCTTGTGGTTTCATGTGCTGTGTATGATATCCCGTGGGATAATTAACAGTGCTGATGCGTGGGGAGTATCCAACCCCCTGATTGTTTGGTTGTGACATTGGTAGCAGAGCAAGATGTTTATAGTCCTTGCAAGGGATGTATATTAAATGCAGGCTGCTTCTCATTTTAGGCATGGTGTTAACTATGGGTTTTTTTCATAGTAAAAGGCAGTGTTTGCCATAAAGTAACAGTAGCGGGCCTGATCTTGGCGTATGTTAATTGTAGCCTGTGCTAAGGTGCTATCTGCATGGGTAGCTCTGAGCTTTGCTCTCCAATGTAAAACTACTACTTCTTTTTTTATTTTTTTTTTTTCTTCTTTGTGGAAATGTGGAAGGCAAAAAGCTCAGGCGATGACATTACTGTCACCTGCTTAAAACAGTATGAAGTTCTTCAAGAATCGGCATAATCTCCAGGGCTCACTGTTTTCCATGAAAGCATTTATTTCAGTCAAAATACTTCACGTTCTTCTCTACACAGACATTTCAAGAAAAGTTAAAAACATGCCATTTCGAAAGGAAGCCTTGCTTTTATTTACAAATCTACCTGCTCCTAAGTAGGTCTGACCATTGTGGAATCAAATCGTACATCTTCTTAGGCACATATGATTCACAGGAAAGCTAAACAAACTGAGATGCTTCTAATAAAAAATGTAATTAAGACTGTTGTAGTTGGGTGAACAAGCCTTTCTGTTTGCCTTCTTTATTTTTAATTAATTTAAATTCATTGTCTTAGCCATTGTTTTCCTCAAGAACCAACCTTTAATTCTGTTTAAATTAAAGCCAAAGTAGAGTCTTCTGTGTTTTAAAATTTAAAAAAAAATATTTTATATGTATGACTTACCCTCTCATAGCAAGGGGAAACAATCTTGCCATCTGCTTGTAAAAGCATGATGAATCTTTTGAATATGCGAATGTAAGATCTGTTGTTCAAGATGTCATGTTTTTCCCTCTGTTGTTAGCTAGGAGACAACATGGAATACCCTGATTTACCTGTGTAATCCCAGTGTGTCTCAGGTGCCAGGACTTGCTGTTGAGATCAGCATGTCTCCTGTCAGAAATGGTTGGAGTGAGACAGGGACGGCATGACCACTGGGCGCAAAAAGCTACAGAGGTCAGGTTTCAAGGACAGACAGTATGGCAGTGATGTGGCAGTGACAAGTTGTCAAGCGAGCAAATATAAAAGCAGGGTTGGGAGGGAGGGAGAAGGAAAATGTCTTGTCATTTCTGATGAAATATTCAGTGTAGCAGGTAGCAATGGAATGAATGGATTACACTTACAAGTGTGGTGATGTTTTTTTAAGAATAGTGGAGAACTGATTGCTCGCAGCAGAGAAGTTCAGTGCTTGCAAATACTTTGTTTACCAGCCTGATGATGCTCCACAAGAAAAGTCCACCATGAATGCCCCACTTTGAATTTTGATTTTCTTTTTGAATGAATTAAATATTACACTCTTGTTAATATCAGTAGCAACATCAGGCTTGGGTAAGACGCCTTTTAGAGACCTGAGCTGTGGTTAAGCAATTTGTATAGATTCTTGAGTTGCTATGGAGTGGTGCATCTTAGTGAAATTTGGAAGGAAAACTATAATAACGATGCCAGTTCTGAATGATCATAAATAATCAATTAACAACTCTGCTGTGTAATTTTGTTGGTTTGTTTTCAGACACTTTTCATTATATTTTGAATTTTTTCATATTGCATTGAATTGAAACACTTCTGTTTGTAGTTCTGTGTATTCCATAGTATATGAGATAATAGCATACTTTATTTGTCCCTGAAACAGACCACAGTAATATGGTGCCTTTTATCTCCTGGCATATTTGCAGAGTTCTTGATACCAGTTTTCCTAATGGTAAGAACATTCTACTACATGAATATTATTTCCTGGGTCAGTAATAATTTCACCAGTGTGCACAGGTGTACATGCAAATGTATGTGTACCAATTCTGCATGTATATGCAGAATAAATGTTAATTTAAGATTGATTAGTGTAATCTCATTAAGATTAGATACTACAAGTTTATCATGCTTCCTCGTAAAGTCCTTAAGTAGCTCTCTACAGTATGAGGAAGATAGGGTTATTTGTCTGTTGAAAGAATGCCTGCATACTCTACTCTGTAGAATCTGGCAGTTTAGCAATCAGTTCTTTTAGTTAATGTGCACATTTATTCTTAAATTAGTAAACATGATCAAGCACTTTATTGTGGATATATATGGGAAAAAGGCTTTAAATATGTGTTTTGCATTAGATTTCTTTAGGGTGCACTTTTAACTGCCATCACTTACTTTTTAAGTTTAACTTTTCATATCTTTACATGAGGGAGCAGCTGTATACTGACAGCTAGTGATGCTAAAGGGAGAAATATAAAGTTCTCTTTACTATTTTACTCTCTTTTTTTTCTATCTAAAACAATTTAATTATTTTTTAATTCATCTGCAGCTGCTCAGGTTACAGTTGTGGTAGTGGTGGGACACAAGGAATAAAAAGAGCCTAAATCCATAGTCAATAAGTCAGTATTTAAAAATGGATGAAGATTACTTTTCTTTTGCCTTACAAAAATAGGCTTAGTTGCTTGAGAACGTAGTTAGAAGAAGAAAAATTTCCTGAGGCAAAATGCTTGTGGAATAAAAAGATAAAATAAGTTTAAATCAAAACAAAGCTATGAAAATTTTAATGATTCAATGCAGTTTTGTTTCATTAAAGAAAAATATAACTGAAGAGCAACCCAAAGAGTTTAAATATGAAAACAGACACAAGAGAATAGACAGAAGTCCGTATGTAGAGTGAGTGAGAGTAGCTTGTATGGCGAGCCCATCAACTAGGATGTTGCCCACTGGAGGGCTGCTAATCATCAGCGTGCTTGCTGCAGTAATGCTTGAACTGTGCTTACAGCACAATCACCGTGTCTATCTCTTGCTGTGGATTTTTAGCAGTGGATTCTCAGAGTTGCAAGCTGGCTTTCACAATGCCATGTGCTCTCACTCCCTGCTGATGCACACTGCAGGTGATTACACAAAGATATCAAAGACTTTTCTTCAGTCTCCCTTTCCAGAGTTCCATGTCTTCCAAGCTGGGGAGGGGGAAGTAACAAACCAGTGGAACAGAGGTTTCTGAGATGGACTAAAGCAAAAGACCCCAAAAGTATCTGTTGAAATCCAGCAGAGAAATAGTTCAATATTGGTAATCTGACAATGTGATATGCTTGTTTCTCAAACTAAAACTTGGAATTAGAGGTGCCTGTAAAAGAGAGTTTGGCCTTTAATTTTTAAAATGCAGATTTTGCAGAATATTAGGGGTTGGAAAGCACCTTGAAAGATCATCTAGTCCAACCCATCTGCCAGAGCAGGATCATCTAGAATAGATCACACAGGAACACATCCAAGTGAGTTTTGAATATCTCCAGAGGAGGAGACTCCACAGCCCTCCAGGGCAGCATGTTCCAGTGTTTCATCACCCTCACAGGAAAAAAATTGTTCCTCATATTTACTTCCTATGTCCCAACTTCCACCCACTGCGCCTTGTCCTGTCATTGGGCATCACTGAGAAGAGCCTGGCTCCATTCTCTTGGCACTCACCCTTTATATATTTATATGCATTCATGAGGTCACCCCTCAGTCTCCTCTGAGCTAAAGAGATCCAGCTCCCTTAGTCTCTCCTCATATAAGACTGAGAAATAGAAATTGTCATCACCCACTTGCTCCAGAGGACTGCTCATACCCAACCGTACCTCTTCTCTTTCACTGATTATTAAGGCACCCGTTAGCAATGTGCATGTTTGTGCATAGTTCTTAAAAACTGTGGGAACTAGTCAGTAGATATGACACACAAACACACAGTTTGACCATTTTGTTCTTGCTGTAAGAAATGCAGGAATTGAATTATTTAAAACATAACATTCAGAGATGTAACACACCTGTTTATGTGCTAATGGGATGTAGTGTACTCTCTAGTCTTTGTCTTGGAGTTAATGTGCTTCCAGTTTTGTTAGAACCAGCCAGTATTGCCTTTAGGGTCCCTTTGGAATTCAGTTTTTTGACATGACCAGCAAGTAATGTTTTCAGTCGTATGGGTATTAAAAAATTGCTGTAGCAGTCTCATGCGTGTTTGTCCTGCACCAAATTCAAGCAAAAAGAGACATGGGAAATTGTGTCTGTCTGTAGCCTACTTGCCTTTCTTTTAAAAAAGTTATGAATGTTTTGTGTACTTGTGAGGTTTACCCAGTGAACACTTATGAATCCTATTCAGCATCCACATGAATGACACAAGCGGCTACTCTGGTCTTTGTGTTAAGAAGCACAGCAGTTACTGTTTTGCGTAATCTCTTTAATTTCATTATCTTAAGGCTCTGATTTGGTCAGATATTTAAACAGGTACCCACTTCTGGCTCTTTGGCTTAACATCAGAGAGGGTTTTGGGTTTATTTTTTCGTATTGCTAAAAAATAAATCAGATGCTGCTTTGAAAATCTGAATGTAAGCCTGTAGGGAATTTGGCAAAACCATAATTTCACCAAATCCTGTAACTGTTCAGTGAAATCTTGCTTGAATCATGTCTTATAGGAAAAAAGCGCCACATGGTAGGTAATGTGTGTTCTGGCTTGCCAAACTGGTTACAAAATAAGTCTCTTTGATTGTCTGCACTATAACATATTCAGCAGTGTGTATTACTAATAGAACAGATGAAAAATGCATTTCTTTAACACTGTCATCTCTCTTTCTGACATGCATCTTGAGATGATTTGCAAATGCTCAGTTGTATAAGTGGCTTACAGAGAGAAATCAGTTAGCCTCT
Source organism: Picus viridis (assembly GCA_033816785.1). NCBI lineage: Eukaryota > Metazoa > Chordata > Aves > Piciformes > Picidae > Picus > Picus viridis. The sequence goes on along the minus strand of CM066591.1, from coordinate 8,501,493 downwards.
AATATTATGCTGATGCATGGCCAGTTGCTTGAAGCCATTAATGAACTAATCTCTGATGCTCTTGTATTCTGGTATTCTTGCTCTTGTATGCTGCACATTTTGTTTCAGGTAAAATCAACATTAAAACAAAAAAAAAAGATCTTAAAAGGATTATGTGACTTATCCTACCTTCCCCCCCCTTTTCCTTCTCATATGTACTTTGAGAGAAATTAGCAAGTTTGCTATCCAAAACAAAAATTTCCTGTCTGTATTTTCATAACAAGGCAAGGTTATGAAGACCTATACTTTGCTTTTGGCTGACCACTGAAGCTAAATAGCATCTTCTACACACAGAACAACCTTTTAAAACAATATACCAGGACACTTCTATTAAGCACTACGTAATTTTTCTTTATTTCCCTTTCTATCATCAATGATTATGGAAATAGTTTTGTGGAAGTACAGATCCTCTCTCCCTTATAATCAGCTACCTCCTGCCCGATTCCTTAATTAATGACATAATTCAGTGTTCTGGACATCACAATCACTTCCAGGGTAGTGAAATATGATCAGAGCTGTCTGGAATGTGTGTAATGAACCCCTCAAGTGAAGGCTGTGCTTCTGTTGTTGCTCTGTCCACAGGAAAAAAAAAAAAAAAAAAAAGAAAAGCTCTTAATCTAGATGATTTTAATTTTTAAAGAACAATTGAAAACCCTTACAAGGAAAGTAAAAAAACTTCTAAGAAGCAGAATACATCCTGGTAATCCTCCTTCTTCATCTGCCTCAGAAGTCTTTATCTTAATGCACTATTTGGTAGCACCTCTTACCAAAGAATGTGGTAAAAGAGAGAGATCTGAATTACCACGTGCCACTCCTCTCTGATGACAATCTTGGAGTCAGGACTGAGAAGTTACATTCTGTGGTGGTAAACCATTTATCAGCAGTTTTGTCTAGCTTTACTTTTAAGGTTTTTTGACTTGTCTATTTAAATGTCAAGGGCAGGAGAGAGAGTATAGTTAGTTCTTTACTTCACAGACCTTGACAACCAAGAGCTAGAAGCCCAGCAAAAAAATACCCCAAAAGCTTAATATCATCTTGTGATTCAGTGGAGTTTATTTAAATTGCATGTGTTTTCCAGAGTGTAGTTCTTTTTCCAGGCTGTGGAGATATTTCCAGTAGATGTCCACAATCATTTGTGAAGCTACCTTTCCCAAATCTACCACTCTGTAACTCTCCAACTTTCAATCTACCATACAATGCTGCTGTCCTTTTGTTGTTATCTAACATGCAGTACATCAATTCATTAATTTACTTAGTGAAAAGTCACTAGACTACATTGCAGAGCTCCTGAAATTTTTTATTAGGAGTGCAAGAGCACTTTGCATAATGTCTTAACTTTCCCATAGAACATGCAAGATATACAGCTTGTGTCTAAACTTCCTCTGGTTAAGGCAACTGCTTTCTCTTCTCACTTGCTGCTTGTATTGCTGGCTGTCTTCTAATGCCTGCTCACACATTTGGTCAAAATAACACAATTTTTAGTCCGATTTACCATAATTCCCTAATGTTAATGCTTACTGTTGATGAAAATGTAAAGATGAATGATACTTAAAATCTCTCAGATAAATGCAAGAGTTAAAACTAAAATAATAATTGTAAGTAGGTCTGAAGAATTCCTTAGCAAATAGCTATCAAGATAAGTTATCAAAAATATTATCTTTTTAAAATTGGAATTACTGTGTTGGCCTTTCTACCTGAATATCTCCAGTCTAATGTAACTGGTGAGAACAGAGAGAGACAGATTTCACTGAAATGAATGGAAAGCTTGCAAACTTTCTCCTTTACTTTCTTGAAATAGCTAGAAACTGCATTTTGCCATTCACATGCTCCTTAGATTATTCCCCTGTATATGAAGTTGGGATTTTTTTCTTTTCTCCTGTCTACTCCAGGTCTCTGAACAGGTTTAGTGAAGCACTGCTTGTATCAATATGTAATTTAGATCTAGTGCTTGCAGTTTTTGATTCCTATTTCTTTTGAGTTCCTTGACGAGTACTAAGTATCTAGGGAATGGTTCTTATAAAATTATACATTGCAAGTAGTGCAGGCGCAATGGAAATATTAATGAACATGATTGTTTTGACACATAAGAATTAGAGCATGTTTAAATATTATACATAGTGTATGAACTGCTGGCATAAAATTAGAAACATGAGATTTTATTATTTTTTTTCCCTAGCAAATATAGATCAAGTTCTTCTCAGATCTTAAAAAGGTCAGTTTACTTAGGTCATCTTCTGAGGCCTTATAAAGGCTGTATTAAAGGCAGCCAAAAAGACTCCATGTAAAGGTGGTTTGGTGATGCCTTAACTCCAAAAACCAGGTTAATCCACCCTAATTTGCACTATGTTCCATTTGCATGTTGCAAAAATGACATTTGCAGTTATTCTTTGGTAGTGTTCAAATTTGCATTTGGCATATTCAGTACTTTCTGCATGATATACACTTCAAGAAGTGTATTTTATTTCTTAAAAACTTTATTAAACATGCAAATAACAGGAGAAATACAATGTGCTTCTCTGGTGTCCTAAAGTAAAATGCAAAATTTAGAGGGTTATAAAACCATGGGTTAGGAAAGATTTAAAGCATCTTGAGGCAAGGCTATTTTCAGATGTTTGTATGGGAATGTGTGGGATTTGCAGGATGTTTTATGCTAAGAGCTTTTCAAAGTATTTGTTTAGTAATATTGTCTGCTATGTTTGTTTTTTTTCCTGTCTTACAAACTGTCCTTATTTTAAGTAGCTAGATATGAACCCAAAAAATTTATCACCAAATGTGTCCTCCTAGAAAGTAGTAAAATACTCAGCTATGATTGGAACAGTCAAAGGGCTAATGAGTAGGTATCTTTTTGCATTTGGGCTTTGTGATGGAGTTCTATTTCTTAGTCTTGTTAATGGAAGCTTTTGTTTGTGTATTTTTTTTAAAGTTATAGAGTTTTTATGAGATATGGAAATGCATTCAGGAAAGTTTATTTGTTAGTAGGAAAATAAATATTACTTAAACAGTAACTTTGTTTAAATCACCAAAATTAAGACACTTGGCCTACTTTTAAAATGACTATTATTTCTTTGTATTATAATACAGTTTAGGACCTTAGTGTCCTGTTACTGAAAATTGAAAAATCATAGGTAGTTATCATCTAGATAATCTTCTTGTAGTAGTATAGATGTTCTACAGATGTTGGATTTGCCTCTTGCAGTGCTTTCAGGACAGATGTAAGCAGGTGAAGACCTTTACGTTATACAGCAATATTATGTAGTCTATCAGAAGGAACATGTGTTACACCTCAATTGGTCATTTTCTACTGGCATGCATGTAATTAAGGCATACAATAGGTCAAAATAACAAAACAATATTTTAACACATCCAACCAAATTCTGCCCAGTTTCTCTCCTTCAGTTACAAGGTGTCTACATTACCCTCAGAGCCAAAGACAAAACATAGCTTTCTCTAATTTGAGCAAAGGCAAACCTTCCCTATAGTTTTCTAAAGCTATCCAAAAACCTCTTCCCACATCTTTTAGTCCACATGCAACTCAAAGCAAAAATGTCATCTCAGTGTAAAGATCGGTTCTTGAAATATATAAATAGTTGGTACTTTTATATTTCTATTTTACAGTAGAGTGTAGCTAGTTATGAAATAACATTATAGTAGTAGCTGGAAAAATAAGGACAAAACTATAACATAAATACTTAAAATAAATACTTAAAATAAATACTTAAAATAAATACTTAAAATAAATACTTAAAATAAATACTTAAAATAAATACTTAAAATAAATACTTAAAATAAATACTTAAAATAAATACTTAAAATAAATACTTAAAATAAATACTTAAAATAAATACTTAAAATAAATACTTAAAATAAATACTTAAAATAAATACTTAAAATAAATACTTAAAATAAATACTTAAAATAAATACTTAAAATAAATACTTAAAATAAATACTTAAAATAAATACTTAAAATAAATAAAATAAATACTTAAAATAAATACTTAAAATAAATACTTAAAATTTCTTTAAAAGTATTGGTTAATGGGTTTTCTGACTGAAGTAAATGAAAATTATTCAGCAAGTTACCTATTCCAAAGCAGTAGAGTGTTCCTTGTGTCCTGTGTCAGAGACAACCTTATTCTAGTGATTGTCATGCATGCAAGCTATAGGTTCAAATACTGGACAAAGCAGAGCAGTTTCTGTCAGGACTGCACTCAGGTTTTGCATAGTCTCTGGGCATGGTGTTGGCCTGTTGGTTCTGAAGCTCTTAGATCTGACACTCCACTCGCAGCCAACAGCAAAAATGCTTTCTGATAGCTTGCTTTTGATTACCCAGATGATTACTCAACATTTGCTAACTTGCTCAGTAGTCTTAAACTATTGCCTTTGAAACCTTCCAAGGAGTCTGAAATTCAGATTTTCTTGACACTATTTCACTTGAAGTAATGTGGGGAAAAAACGCCAACCGTTTCTAATACAAGACTACTGGTGAAATGTCATAGAATCATGAAATGATTTCTGTTGGAAGGGATCCTCTTAAAGCTTGTTTTGTTCCGTGGGCTTTCCTTAGTGTGACGTGCCCAGGCCCACAATATTTATGTGGAATATTTTGGGATATCTTTTAATAATTTAATCTTCCCTTTTCCTCTATAAACTGCATGCTTTGTCAGGCAAAGTTTATCAGTAAATTCCACCAGAGAATGACTTATGTGCTTATTTAACTTTTTGGATTATACCATAGATTACACACAATCTGTGTAGCAGATGTGTGCATATCCTGGATTCTGGTCATCATCAGTTCCAATGAGAACTCATTTGTTGAACTCCATGGCTTTAGCTTGCAGGAGCAAGGGCTGAAGAAAATGAGTGGATCTTGACTTTTGCTGTGAAACAAGTACTTACCTGTACTTAGAAACTCTAAGTACCCTGAATTCTGTAAATTAATAGCTGTAGTTATTTTTCAGGGACAAATATTCTTGCATCTCTCGGGTTTCTGCTGCCTTCTGTGGTTTTGGTTTCACACTCTTTTTACAAGCTAGATTGAAAAGGGGACTAGTGAGTAGATGTCCACAGATGAGCTGCTGTACCCAAGAGAAAACTGGAGCCAGGAGAGTAAGCTGCTTTCTGTGGAAGGTGTTCGCTGCAGATATGAACTTACCTGTTGCCTTGCCTTCAGAAAGTTGCTTCGTTCTCCCACTTGAGTCAAGGCCTAGGTTGGGATAGAACTATCATTTTCATGATGAATCTGTTTAAATCCCTGGACTTGCATACCTATGTAATGGCTGTGCCTCAGAGCAAGGAATCTTAGCAAATCAATAGATCTGTTCCTTGATACCATCCATGAAAGGAGTCATGGGATACAGGACCATGGTCCCAGAGCTGTGGCCAGGAAGTTTGCTGTTGAATTTTTGAAAGCTGTTTGCCTCATTTCCCCATTGTTGAGCTAGCTCCATTCTGAATCGTATCTGGCATTTCTTCATCTGTTTGACATCATCATAGTGCTCCTAAAAGACTATGTTGGAAAAAGAATAATTTTTTAAAATGTTAACTTTTTAAATTTTAGTTAAAAAATTCCAACATGAAAGCAGTGTCCTGTTTACAAGGAAATATTATTTTTGCTTTCTTTTTGATCTTTTTCTCGCTATAGCATAAGTACGGGATACATAGAGCTGTATGGTGGTTTATTTTGTTTCATATAGGATAACCACAGGCACTGATGTTAAGAGTAAAGCTGTTTTAGCTTTTGTTTACATTCTTTTTATTAAATCTATTCATTGTTTGTTTTCAGATTGTTTTTAAGCTATTTACTGTTTTTCCTAAAATGATATTTTGATGCTCTTTTTCTCTCTGTTGTTGCTCCTGATGGTTTGGTATTTATTGGAATGCGGGAATCATGGTGAGGATATTGATCTGTGTTGGTCTTTTTTTCCCCTTTCTTTCACATGGTCATTTAGATTAAGCCATCTGCTTGCCTAATAGTGGATATGTTGAAGAAAGACATTTTCTTTTCAGCTCACATATGAATTGTGCTTTCAGATATAGGTTATACCCTTGCAAATAAGACTGAACTATGGTTTTGTAGCATTATGTATGAAATTGTGAAAACTAAATTCCTCCCCAAAAAATTTCTTTTTTTTTTTTTTTTTCTAATGTGGTTCTTTGTCACTGCTCCAGTATTGATTCAAACTGTGGCATATGAAGTGCATCTTTTCTGTAATCACTGCTGCAAGTGGGTGAGAAAAAGGACCATCTTTATTCTGCTAATTTTCTCACAGTTAATATCAGGAAAAATGCTTTGATAAATGCTCTCCATCCAAGGATTTCAACTACTATGCAAGATGGCTTTGTAGCATTGTTGCTGTGTATTTTTCACTAGGAGAGAGAGCAAACTGTATCTCCTGGAAAGCTGCTTCATTCTGAAGACTGCAGTTTGTCCATACAAGAATCCAGATATAATCTACATAATCTGACTCCCAGTCTCCTGGTCCCCCCCCTCACCTTAGCTGTCTGAAGTTTGTTGAACAAAATTTATACATTCAAATTAAACGCTCAAAGCTTCAAAGTTTAAAAGCAAATGAGAATAAAATATTTTGTGCCCACTCTGACTGAATGATTAAGTGGGAAAATAATGAAGGTAGTAGATGATAAGGCGAGCACTGTTCTGTCTGTTCTCCATTTTACTCCTGGAGACATTTTAATTTTTATTGACAGGAAGGCACAGTCACCTGTAAGTGACAAGGGAGGAAATGTACGCTTAGTAACGGCTCCAGCTATAGGGTGTGTTTGCTATTTATGAAATAGCAGGGGAGTAATTAGGGCAGAGGTTCCCCTGCAGTATATTCCTGACTTCTTTCTTCTCTAGGCCGGGATATAATTGCTTCCAGGGTTCATTTGAGAGTCTGAGGATGGGAAGGCTCTGTTGATATCTTTCTGGAGTAGCCCTACAACCAAATTCTGGACATTGACTTGGTTGCTCATAAATGTCTTCTCAGGGTGGAAATGTCTCCTTTGTAGAGGAAACCTGTGCAATCTGATGAATGAGATGTTTAAGTTTTGGCATGAATATCATTAATGTGTTAATTTAAATCCTTTACTAGTTTCACTGCTGAACAATATGGGAAAATCTGGTTCACATTTGTACCTTTCTTACCTGTTTACTTGTCTCATTCTTTCCCTGTAAAGATCTGTAGTTACATTTTAGCCCTGCACTTAGATTTGGCATGCAGTATGATTCACTTACATTTTTTGTTCTTTGTACACTTTTAGCCCTCTAGCATAATGTATCTCAAATTCTTGATTCTCTTCTGATGACTTCAGTGGAAAATGGTGGGAAAAGATGTCTGAGACTCCACTACTGCAAATACCACTGCTTGTAGTTACATCTACAAGTAATCCCTTTGAAATCAATAGGGAATATTCTCAGTAGTAAAGTTAAACAGTCTGAAATGTCTTACAGAATAAAGCCTAAGGCTGTGAAACAGTACAGAATGTTGTATGACTTTTTTTTTGGTGGTGATGCCCTCCATAATAACGAAACCTCATCTTAAATAACCACTAATGAGCTTTATACAGCAAGTCATGTTATAAATGATACAATTTTCTAGTTGTTGTTTATATAGTATACTGGTGGGGTTTTTAATTAAGATATCAGCATAAACATTCTGATTTTGAAATGATGCTTGTTGCAAGACCACTTACGTGTGAGAAAAATCAAAACTGAAACTTAGATACATTCTATGCCGTGTTCTCTACCCTTACTACCTTCCATGGCTGTTTCCTGTCTGTTGGTATTCATTCAGCTGCACTTTCAATTCCTTCCCAACCCAACCGACAACCAGCAGTTCTAGTGCTATCTAGTAGATTTTTTTTTCTTTTTCATTAATTAAATAAGTGACAGAGAAGTATTTTACAAGTACTTTTTTTTTTTTTTTTTTTTTTTTTTTTTTTTTAACTGAAGCATGAAGTAAATAAGTATACTTTATAAAGCAGCTCTGAGTCAGGACTTCAGTAAATTACAGTCTAATCAGCAAGGGCAAATTGTGTCTGGAAGCGCATTTGTAAACTGCAGTAGAAACTGGTCCCATATATCTGAGGCCAGAATTCTGGCCTGCGTTTTCACAGCAGCAGTACCTATTTAATACACTTTCTTCTTTTGATAATATAAAGTTTCAGTAGTCACATCTTTTTGGTCCAAATTGTTCTCTTTGGTCTTTAGAAGGTTTTACATGCTGATGGAGAGGAAAAGAATGGGCCCAGATTATTCATTACTTTATGTGAAATCCTAAAATGAAGATACAAAATTCTCTTTCCAAATCCTCAAAGGTTGAACCATGACTCAGTATAAATGCACATGTGAAGTGAATGGAGCATGAAGTACATGGCTGTGAATACCCTTTTTTACCACAAAATACAGCTGCAAAGCGCCGGTTCCTATCTGACGCAATTCTTCAGTGCAACAACTTGCAGTTTCCATTTAAGAGGCCACAGGTTTTTATTCTTCAGCTATGAGGGAAACGGAAGAATTTGTAAAGTATGAAGTGAAAAAGTTCCACTCTTTTAAAATAATCATTTCTGTATGCACAGTCGACAGCCTATAGAAATATAATATTACAAAACTGAGGTGGCATATATGTATGAATACCATTAAATACAATTTTATAATGAAAATTTTGTCTTCTGAAGGTGAAACTTTTAGATCACATTAGAATTCTAAATTTTTTATGCATGGCAATCAAATGACCTCTCTGTATTGCTGCTTAAAGTATAGATTTAAAGTTAAATGATCCAGTCAGTCATTTAGCGTTCTTGGGGTCTTCTTTTGCCAATAACTACTAATGTTTACGTATGGTTTTCTTGTTTCTATGTTTGTATTATTTACATTTTAAGACCTAAAGAAACAATGACACTTTTTAAACCTGTTTATAATAGCCTTTGTTTGTTGCTAATACGTAGTGTTCCAGGCTCTTGCTCTAATGATTTTTTTTTCACACTGCATTGATAATTAAATTCATTCATTTTCCTGGCTGCACAATTCTTTTATATAAAAAGTTATGGGTAATAATACCTATTATGTTGAAAGTGCAGAGGAGAAAAGGGCTGATCTGCAGCTTTTAGTTCAAGGAGAGCCAATGGATTCTGCAAGTTACAGATTTAAATAAAATCAGAAATCTTGACTCCTTTAATCCATGCTACAGAAATGGAAGATTTTTGGGTTTTCTCAAGCTATAGTGCAGTCTTCCCTCCCTTCCCCAGTAAAACAGGAACTGCAAGTATGTGATATGTGATCCCTGTCATGATATGTGATCCATTCCAGGATATTTATTACTAATACTTTTAGTGACAGTACTAAGTGTTGGTCCTCTTAAACGACTGGAGACTGCTCACATCTTGCTACCTCTGAACGTATACATGGTGGCAGAAATCCTCTTCACAGCCCTTCTGCTCCCTTTCCCTTAAAGTGATTTAATGTCAATAAACAGGGAAAAAATGTTATAAACGTGTAAAACATCTTGATAGTGTAAGATGCATATAATGAAACATTCATTCCATTCTGATCTTCTTTGCTCACATAGCCTCTGCAATTTGTATCTGTTTCATGAAATTTTAGGTTTTGCAATTTTTAATTCATGCAAAAGAGCTTTAATACTTAATTACCAATAGAGAAGACATTCTTAGCCTCATATTTATTTTTTGTCATGTTTACAGAACTCGAGAGCAAAAAACATTATGTCCACTTGGCCTAATATATAATTTAATTTTATTTTGAAAAAAAGATCAGTGTAAATGAGGAAGAATTTATATCATTTAAAATACATAATAACCTAATTTTGTAAAATTTGTTTTGTAAGCTGGAATTTCACCAGTTTGCAAAAGCAATTCACAGAACTAGTAATTTTTAAGCAGTGAAAAATAAATCTCTTGAATGAAAAGTGAGAGAAATGTAGCTCAATTACTTCTTAGCATCTGAATTCACAAATTCTTTTGGACCCAGTTTGGTGGAATTTTTTTTTTCCTTTTTTTACATCTGAGCACATGACCCTCAAAGGGGTGAGTATCTGCTCTTCTGGGAAAAAACCCCTCTTTTTCCAAGTATTCTGATGTACAACTCTTTTTTTGGCTTGTTTGCTTTATTTTTCTTTTGACTTTTGTTTATTTCTTTATTTTTTTCCTTTCTGTCTGTCTCTTTACCTTTTGCATTTTATTTGTATATCTTTCCTTTATAGCTTCACAACATAAATGAGTTCTGTTCTAAGGTTAATAGGGCTGGTAGAGTCACTGGAGTGTTGAGGAGCCCTTTGATGGAGTTTTGTCATTAAAAGCCCTTTTGGAGTGCTTCCTTTCTACCTGCGTGTATGCAGATGTATTGAAGGTATCACAGTATCACCAAGGTTGGAGGAGACCTCAAAGATCATCGAGTCCAAGCTGTCACCACAGACCTCATGACTAGACCATGGCACCAAGTGCCATGTCCAATCCCCTCTTGAACACCTCCAGGGTTGGTGACTCCACCACCTCCCTGGGCAGCCCATTCCAATGATGAATGACTCTCTCAGTGAAGAACTTTCTCCTCACCTCAAGCCTAAACTTCCCCTGGTGCAGCTTGAGACTGTGTACAGATGATAATGCAACATCAGGTCTTCATCCCACTATCCTCGTCAGATGGAATACTGATGATGTAACTCTCCCAACACTGGGTTTAGGTATTGAATATGGACGATGAAAATGTACTCATGCCGAATACTGCTACCCAAGCATCAAGGATATAATAAGAATCCAATGGCCCAGTTAGTAAAGGTTTAAAGTTTCTGTTACTTCAGGAGTTGAAAAGGTTTTGTTCCTGACATTAAAACATATCTACTACTTGTATTATCTTTAATAATTCTCACCAAGCATCTCATAGCTTTTCATATGTATCTAATTAATATGGATGTTTCTGCCTTGGGTATCCTTATTTCTCAAACTTGTTAGGAACAAATGAACGACTTAAAGGAGATCTGAGCAATTATCACCGATCCCCAAGTTGAACACTTTAAGACCTGTACCAGTGTCAAGTGCCAACACTGATGTATTTGAAAAGGCAAAGACTGAGATGCCATATCATACACTTCTGTACAAAGGAACAGAATACCTGCATGTTCTCCCTACTGTCTAAGGTCCATCACAGAGGGAGGCATGAGGGAGCCCAGATAATGTTTTCAACTCATCTGCTTGTATGTTATGGTATTATGATTTCCTGTCTCAATTATTTCTGCTAGACATGCCTGAGTGTTTCTTTCAGAGATAAAGACAAGGGTGTTACATTCAGATCCTACTTCTGCTCATGTGTTGGTGTAGATAATGAACTCCCAGATGCTGAATCTTTGAGTTTGTCAGAAGTTGTTAGTCAAATCCTGCAGGAGTACTGAAAGCATTCCTCATGGAAGTCTGGAATCAAAGTATGTTTGAATCAGCATCATCAAGTTGCATGAATGGTTCCTGTTTGGGCCGACTTCTAATGGAAAGCTTATGATTAAAGAAAGTCATAAGGGGAAAGGACAAGTATGAGAAACTGGCCTCAAAAGCACCAAAAGAATCAAACCTAGAAAAATATAAGTTGATTTTTGATAAATATATTGCCATGAAACTCAGTAGTCTGGTATCGAGCAAGTCTGTTAACAGTGGTAAAAATGGATACACTGCAAATGAGTGAAGTGAATGCCTTCTTGAAACTCTTATGGGAAACTTGACTTGGGTAATTCTACCATGGAATTTGCCATCTTGTCACAATTCCAAGCATGCTTGAGGTTTGGCTGGAATCTCTGGGTTTCCTTTTTAACAGCATATTGCACTTAGAAGTGTAAGAAAGATAAAAAATGCAGGTGATTTCATTACTGATTGCATTTCTTCTGATAACTGAAATTGGTACATACTGCATAGGGTCAATATCTTGTGAATTTCTTTAATGATACCTTATAACAAAGTGGTCTTCCTGCATGAAGTTGGTAATAATTGAGGAAAAGTGAGCATATGCTTCACAATGAGAGGTTTCTGCTGGCTGCCTGAGCATAATCTATGCTCCTCCAACGAACTGCAGAGATCAGGCTAATGTGGAGGGCAACCTAGTTGCATCTAGACCACAGGTGTGTGTGTTTTTATATATATATATATATATATGCTTGTTTTAAACTACTTTTAAGGAAGTACTAATTCTTTTGTTAGAGTCTCCAAATACCTGCTAGTGAACCTTCTGATTCTTGTGAAGATGTGGGAAGTTATGTACTCCTTTCACCCTTTCCTGTAAATAATGTCCATATAGTCTATCTATAAAGCTTGTCTGATCTAACATTAGCTATCTTGTTGTGAAATAGGAGGAAATTTTAATCTGTTCCTTTGACCTCGAGGGAAGAGGGACTGGACAACAGCATTTAACAGCTGAACACCACTGCCTTCTCTGGAACGTGAGAATCAATTACTTGCCTCCTCCTGCAATTTGTGCACGAATGGTTCAGAAAGCCTAGTAACAGCTGTTGAATTTCTCTCCTGTTACCTGCAATCTTCTAAATAGAAAGAGCTTGTTGGTGCCTCAGTTTCAACCCCCACCCTTACATGGTTAAAGGTCTTTTTGGAGCCTGGCTTCTATTGAGTGGAAAGGCTAAGGGGCCTCTAGTGTCTGTGCAGTAAGCCCTGCAGCTACCTGTGTAGTATTGTTACAGATGCAGTTTTGCAGCAGCCTTAGCTTTCCTTTTCCTGTGTGTGTGGGTTTTTTGTCTATCCCCCCCCCCCCATTCCCTACCTTACAGGGTGATTTCCATTATAAAACAGTAAGTTTCTTTAACAAAAATAAGTCTATTCCTGTTTTTACAGGGTTTATAAAATCTGAAGTACCAGAACTGTATATCACACTATTGCAAATATTCTTAAAAAAACCCTTTTAAAGTTTCTTTTCAGAAATGTATCAAGGCTTAAAGAAAAGGGAACATGCTGGAGAATCCTTTGGGGGTTTAACATAACTCAGTACATTTTCCAGGCTTAAATGTGATTTTTGTATTACAATGCATTTATGAAAACCCAATTTTGATACTCAGTGTTTTGTTTATCCTAATAACTAGCTATTTCCCTGGCTTCCTCAACAATGAGAAACAAGAAACAAGAAGAAATTATCCAGTTGGTGGTAAAATCACAGTGTAGGCATACTTATGAGAACAGAATTTACTACAAGTCTTGTTTCTTTGACGAGGGAGTTCTGTAAATTAGTTTATTTCTGTACTGTTGCAACAGAAGCATGCAGAGGGAACTATACTGCATCCATTCTTCATTAATAAATAACCATTCTGCATGATTTTGGTTCTAATCACTTAAGCGAACAAAGGCAATTTCTGAAGGAAAACGTTCATTTTGAAGGTATTTGTGTGAAGGTGAAAGATCTGTATTCTGTGCCAAGTGCTGCTTTTTCCTGATATTTCTAGTGCTTGATCTGCGTTCCACTGAGTTGGTGTTTCAGTGTATCTCTTGCTTCACAATTCCTCAACTCTTCGTTGTGAGCAATGAATGCCAGTAAAAAGGGCAAAACCATCCCCCAGCAAATTAACCTACTTAAATGTGGAAAATACATGGCAGTGTTATACTACCTCATATCTAGATTTTTTTGCTAAAGTTAAAGGAATAATATATTTATTTACTTTATATTAGTGTAATGCACCAATTTGAACCAGTGTGTTTCAAATTCCTCTCCTTTAAAGTAACAGGATGTTAAACAGATTATTTCATCAAAATGTGTTTGTTAAACAGATTATTTCATCAAAATGTGTTAGCAGTCCAGACCTAGTATTACATGGTTTATACTCAAAGTTTATGCTTATGTATCTTTTTTAAATGCTAACTTGATGCTTATCTCAGCCTTAGAAATATTGTATGATGAGCAGGAAGAGAAATGTGCTTTGTCTAAGAAGCAATTGATTCTTGGTAATGTGCAAAAGTCTCCTTTTTTACCTTTATAATTCCAGCAAAGGAAATTTATGAATACAAATGAGAGCTGAATTTGTCCAACAAACATATTTCACTTACATGCAAACTATTCCAGAAATACAATTTCAGCTAGTTCAGAAGGCTTTTGAAATAAATATCCTTCCCCACTTTTGTTCAATGTATTTTTTATTTATTTTTAAAAATAAAATTAAGTCAAAGGAATTTTCAATTGAAAACAGTACTTTGTCATATTATCTACAACTCCTCTCCCAAATTTATAAATTAGTGTTCATTTGAGTAAAGTTCCAAATCATAATGAATGGTTTAGACAGCATTATCATCAATTTCCTACAGGTGCAGCTGTGAAAATCAGTGGCTTCAATCAAAAACTCTGTCAAGTTCCACTGCACTGTCATTTTTTACATTCAGGTTTTGCTGAAATTAACAGGGAAAAAAAAAAAAAAAGGGGGTGGGGGAGAAATAAAAAGAAAAGATGACAATTCTGTACATGCCTTTACATCACTTCTACCTTTGGGTGGTGCTTTTGAGCAATGCTGCGCTGTCGCTGTTCAAAGAATTTAACAGCATTCATATTTTTACACTTTATACTAACACAATATTTCTTCTGTGAGATTATGGAGTTAAAATTGCACTGTGTGTTTTAACACACATTACAACAACCTCTTAAGGCAAAAAAGTAAATTCATGCAAATGAGTTATGGAAAGTGAAAAGATTTGTGCTGCTTCATTCATTGCAGAAATAGTTATTGGGAAACAGGCATTTTCCTTTTGTGGGCTCTGTAGCTTCCTGTATCTCATGCAATTTGTCCGCTGATAATAGTTCTTGTGAATACTAATCTTAGAAGGGATTATAAAAGGGTATGAAAGAAGATACGGTTGATATAGCTTGCTTAAATTATTGACTTTCTTTCACTTGTATCTTTAAAATATTGTTGATAGACCTCATTCATGTTGCTTTGGTGGCGTCTGAAATAAATGAGAAACTTTGTAGTATTTGAGTTAGTGGTACATTTCTTAGCGTTGTAGTACTTCACGTGCCACTGGCTTCCTTAGGTCTTCCTATAAAACACTGCAATTAAAATCCAGTAACATTAGATAAAAATATAATACCAATCCCTTTGAAAATTCCCAGTGTGCTTAAAAAAAGTGAAGTTATACTGAGCTAAGTCCTTGTACCCTGAGAAACCAAGAGGCCAGGGTTATTCCTGCCTTCAGCCTCAGAAGCCAACAACCTACAGTTCCTACAGTATCTGCTTGCAAACGAACAAGTCTGTCTCTATGACTTAAGAAACCACTTGTTGCCAGCAAAATCTTGTAATGAAGCCATAGAAACCTCAATCCTGAGGAATTTCTGCTCTTTCTCAGTGGGTGGTGGAGAGTTTGAGCGGATACTCATTATCATGTGACTGTAAACCTGTATTTTGCTAGTGTTTTCTGACTTAACTAGTCTGTTTTTTCTTTTGAAGTGTTTGTACACTTTCTTTCTTACTGCAGTCAGTGCTCACATAACTTTGACGAGAATTTTCAGTGTCTTAGGCTATGACCATTTTAATTGTGTTGATGGTGGAAGAGATGCCATATTTTCTCTATGTTAAACTTAATCAAAAAGGAATGAATTTCAAATTAGTGATTCTTGTTCTGTTTTAAAACTTTCAAAATAGAGAGAAACCTATAATAAAATTACAATTTGTATTAATGGGTTATGCTGCCTTTCCAGAATTGGAGTAGGGTTCCTCTCCCTGTGAAGTTCAAGTCCTATCTGCTTTCATCTCCACTTAAAATGCTATCTTTGAGAGCGCAACTAAAATAGGAAGGCTGCTGTGATTTCACCTTGTATGTTAAACTACAGAAGAGTGTCTATGAAATTCCTTTTAAATTCTAGGAAAGCCTTTAGAAGGTAGA